>JBAMDN010000911.1:0-52544 GCA_037074945.1 Tetracladium marchalianum | reverse complement strand
TTCCTCTGCGGTTACGAGCTATATACCCAAACTAATCATTTAAACCAGACTTTTGGATCGTTTTAACCCCGCAGTACACACTCCTGCACCACCAGCCTTGAATAGAATCGCAGAAGCGACACCGAAATCCTCCACAATCATCTTAACTCCAACTCCTACTTTTACTCCTATTTCAACTCCTTCTGCTCATTCAACACCATCTCAAGCCGAAATTCAAACCTCCTCCACACCTACCCCAACTACAACACCGATCGCAAACGCTCAATCCTCAAACAACAACCTCACTCTCAAAGTCGCCCTAGGCGCTAGTCTTAGTGGCGCAACCATCATCGTCTTTATTGCACTATACCTCTTTCTCCGCCACCGTAGAAACAAGACATCCTCGAACGAGAAACGGGATTCGGGCGTGTGGGATGGACATAGCATGTCGACCTCTCCCAGCGTTCCGAAGAGATATTTTGTCAATAATGGAAGTGTGCAGATGCGTGATCGGGAGTCGATTCCGCCGATGAATATGGTGCCGGTGACGAATTTGGAAAACGAGAGGGATGCGGCGACGAGGTATCATTATCAGGGGAAGGGAAGGCCGGGCGTGCCTGTGAGGGTACGTATATCTTCCATAAATCGATTATGAGAGTGTGTGCTAATTTGATGTCTTCATTGCAGAGTCCAAGTCGATTGAATTCAAGACCAATAATCAAGTACGAAGAGCAAAGCTACTTTTAGGAGGAAAAAGGGATTGATTACAAGAATATTAACGAATTTATGAAATGGGAATAGGGTTTAGAAAGCGTTAAATACATGAGTGTTGTTGGCCATCTCCAGAAACAGTCCAACAGAGCCGAATGGAGTCATCTCCAAAAGAAATGTTATTTTTAGTTTGAGCGGTCTGGAGAGTGTCACTGATATAAGTGACCTCTCTTTTGATCCATCTGATAATCAATAAATACAATTGGTTGTCAAAACAATTTGGTTGTGTTCCAGTCATCGGCCGTGAAGGTAGGGATTTCCACAGAATATGTTGGCCAAAATTCTCACAATTAAACTACAATTGTCACTTGAGTTCCTTCCGATGACTTCCCAGATCCTCCTCTGATCTTTGGTTCCAGTGGAAAGACTTGTTCCTCTTCTGTTACATCTTTGTACAAAGCATCCCAGCGGGGTTGGAGAGGTTCTGGAGTCGTCCAGGCCAACTCTGGATCCCTCAACCAAAGCCTGAGTAAATGTCGCCTACACATAACAATTAGCATTTCAGTTTCGATTGTTAGAAATGGTTATCGCAAAGACCTACTCGTTTCCAGGCGTATCAACAAAACCATCCCTGGCATGGAAGATACTCAAATTATTGATGAATTGTACATCTCCCTTCTGGAAATCCAATGTCAAGCTGAATCGTTCAGCAAGGAAATGAAGTGCGTCCAATGCTTCAGCTTGAGCTTCGGTGATAGGAGGAATGTCTTTGCTTCTGGGCAAGTGGAGGAATCCCGTGAATCCTCGGCGAGCGTATTGGATCACCACTCTCTCGGGAGAGCTTTCTGTGGCGGGGGTGTGGAAGAGTAAGGGTTTTCTGGTGTATGGTTGCGCTTTGTCTCCGTAGCTTCAAACCCATGTTAGCTTTGTTCAGCACTTTTTCTGAGAGTCAAAAAATGCATACCCATCAAAAGTCCAATCCTGAGCCAAAGTATTAATGATATCCGGCCTAGTCTTGGCAAGTTCATTAAACACCCTCCAACTACTCGAAATCTTACTCTCGCCGCCCTTCGCCGCTACATTCAGTGAAAAAAGTGAAACGATGTCACCGGCATCTGTATGGAACACTTGCTTATCACGCGTGTAAGCCGGCGCGCCAATGTTACCTGCGACATCGGTCTGGCTGAGATCTTTAATGTGATTGAGCATTTGAGATTTCTTGACTCCATCAATGATCTTGTTGTCTTGTCGACCGCGGATGCTACCGATATAGGAGGAGATGCCAGCGTAAATGATGATGTCTTCTTGGATGCTGTATTTGTCTGGTTGAAGACCGCGGAGGACGAAGAATCCGCGGCCAGAGGCGAGATTTTGGGCTTCTCGTCGCAGGATGGGGGATAAGTTTGGTAGTGGGAATGTTTGCTGATTCACATGGGCGATTGGTTTTCGAAGTGCTAGAGAATATTATCAGAATTGTTCCTTTGTAGTATGGTAAAATACATACAATTGAAGTGTGCCAAGGCTTCCTCAATCTCCAACAGTTGAGCTGCATTCAACACCAAAGTCCATTCGGATTCGTCAGTGAAATCTCTTCCTTCCCATACAAGAGGACCTGTCAATTGACGAGGAAACCCAGCTGGAAATTCATCTTTATTTGTAAGTTCAGCTTTGACTCTCTCACTTCGGAATTGATACTTTGCAAAATCCGGATGATAGCTGATGTCTGGCTGTACTGGGACAACTGTTTGTGTTTGAGTAGATGACATTTTAAAAGTGCGCCGAGAGTTGCTATGAAGGTCCAAGTAAATTTAGTATAAAAGGAATCAAAACGCCACTTCAAGATATGTAGAAATCTAGGCGTTTTATTAGATTTCTTTGAAGTGGGGATAGCGCAATGCTGTTCCAAAATTGCATGATAGAAGCAACACCCCATTTATGACACCTCCAAAAAATCTACCCCTTCAGATCGAGGTAACATTAACTCCAACATCAATTAAGGGAACCTCGTCACGTGAGCTACCGTAAACGTCTCTTCAGCTGCCGAAAACGTCAAAAAAGCGAATTCCAAGTGTAGACTTGGGGACATGAACTCGTTCAAATTTTCCAGAGTTTAGAACTCTCTGACGGGGAGTCGAACCCCGATCTCCTGCGTGACAAGCAGAAATCATGACCGTTAGACCATCAAAGACATTTGATAATTGAGTGTTGTTGAAGTGGTCGAGCTTGTTGAGGCTTAAGTTGTAGTGTTGTGGGTGGTCCACTTGTTGACATGGGTAGAATTTTTTCAATCTTGCGAGTAAGTGTAGCGACCCCACACTCATGGAATATGAACCGAAACTTTTAAAAATATCTCTTCGAGTCTTCGAGGATTAGAATTCATGGAATAAAACGAAACTTCATAATGTTGAGAATTTGAGATGCAAGGTGATGATTTTTTGGCGTTCAACACGATCAAAGTGAAGACTGAGAGAGGATTGCGGTGATGTCATGACTCATGACTTAAGATCTAATATGTCGTGCATAGTAGTAGGACAATATAATTATACAAAATTGTCTTGCAAGTTTGCCTTGCCTCTCTTGCTGAGATCGCATTTCATATCTCGCTCGACGCCAAGTTTTACGTCGCTATTACCGCTTTCCCAACTCTCCATCGTCAGGATACATGAGAGTTTAAAATGAGTGAACCGGTTATGCCCTTGGCGATTGCGACAAATAATCATTCAGCTTGCAACACTCACAATCGGTCCCTTGTGATTGCGGGTTGTCCATCTTAGGTATGCGAAGACGTGATATTCGGGACATTTGATGTTTGCAAGGGGCTTTTCATGATAGTGAAACACCTGGTACTCTACTTGCGAACCCTTATAAAGTTCCTGCGTGATGAGCGAGAACAATGACCGTTCTAATTACAGTATGATATCTCGCTTCCGCTTCCTGTAGTCTTCCATATCCCGATTAAATGCTTCGACTTTCGTCTTTAGAAATTCTGCCACCTCTTTTCCCACGTTTGTCTCCAAGTCTTCTTCCACGTCTTCTTCTACAAGTTGAGACGCACCCACTTCCAATTCTAGTACTTCGTCTACGCCTTCTTCTTGTTTTCCATGAAATCCTAAAAACTTCGCCATTTTCCCTTCCACGTTCTTCACGTAGTTACGTTTTTCGTGTCTTTCTCTCTGTTTTTGCATCCATTCGGGGCAGCCGTGAAAGGTTTCCCGGACCTCTAAGAGTGCCTCGCGGACAGTATCTGTCGCTTTAAATTTGTCGTCGGGCTCAGTACCTTGGGCTGCCAAGAGAGCATCAATGATGGAGCTGTTGTAATTGATCGTCACAGCACCACTCAGAAGTGCGGAAAGTCCATGGCTATTCAAGCTGTAAGTTCTGATGTTCTCAGTGCCCAACAAGAGCTTAACAATTGCTTCCTCTCCCTGCCTGGCGGCGGTGGTTAGGCTGTTTACCTAGTTTTGAGACTGGCCTTGTTGATATCGATGCCTGGTGTGTTGAGAAGGAGCCCTACGGCCTCCTTCTTGCCCCCCACACAGGCCAAAATCAATGGTGGAAGTTGGCCTGGATACTTCTCATATGTGCTGGACTCAATGGTGTTCAGCAGTTTTTCAACAATGCGGATGTCAAATCTTAAGTCCCGGTGAACAAGGGTATTTTCAAGTGCTAGCAAGCCGACTTCACTCTTTACGTGATTAAGGATAGTAGGCAAAATTGACAGCATTGGCCTTGTATTGCAAGATTGAGCAGTAGATATTGACGAGCAGAAGGCTCAAATCTGTGTCCGAGTGTTCCTTGACTTCGGCCAGGTATGTCTGCACACAGACTTTCCAGTACACTTGAATCTTCGCAATGGCATTTAAACCGGCGAGCATCTCCTCGCACTGCCCCATAAATTCTTGGAGCAACTTCGGATGGTTAGGTCAGTAAGTTGCAAATGTTACCAAAGAAGATGGTACACACAAAATCATCGATCAAGACCCGCCGAGATCAGCATAATCGCTCCTGTCCATGCCAAAGCAGCATGAGGTTGTGAGCCAAGCGCCGGCTTCACAAGATCGTCGGACCACTTGGCGAGCCTGTTTGCGTTTCCTTAAGCTCAGGTTTTACAACTCTATCGTTTGGGCGCGAATGCAGCTTGTCTTTGAACCATCTCGGAGGCTTGCGGTGATGCTTTGATGTGCTATCGGAACTCATTGTGACGCAGTACTTTTGGAAAGGTCACTGCTAACGTAGAGACTTTGGAAGGAAGCAATGCGATTTGAGTTAGCTGAGACAGCCGGTTGGATCTACCTAGCGATTTGAATGAGTGAGACGTTGGGAGTCGAGGTTATCTGATATCGAGTAATGCAAGGCTGTGGCGGGGTTGGGTATATACTCTGTACACAGCATTCTTCAGAGCCTACATAATGGTAGCTGTATAATGTGGCCACATAGTAGCCATTGAGAACTGCATAATGCATCAGCGTTGATTTCCTAGTCTGACTGCAATCTTGACTTACGGATCAACAAATTGAGGTCAATTAAGTTGGCAGGACGAAGTCTTAAGCGTACTGAACAACACACTTCGATCCCTACTTTCGGTAAACTAGGCATCCCGAGAGAGAGAAAAACTTGATCACTAAACACAGGGTTACGGCTCTTGATTCTTGTTCTGTCTAAATATGGAGACAAGTAGTCTATGAGGAGAAGCCCCCTTAAATACTGGCTTCAATGTCTGGTCTGAATGCAGCCGAGGAGGGCGGTGAGTGTTATGAGTGGCGGAAATATCAGTCTCAGTGCGATAACAACACTTCCTATTTCATTGCCTGAAACACCTTTCACTCGCCATTCTCAATGATGCAGGAACCTTTTTGGAATAGGAAGATCGGATATACCTCCAAATATTCAACCAAAAGAGATCGTCTGACAACAAATTGTGCGGCTGCAGAGAAACACATCAACAGATTTCCGCACACATGAAGCACATGGACAATCAAAACAAACAATTGCATAAACAAATATACAATAAATGTTATCAACTGCTTTCCAAAACTCCAACTAATCAGGACAGAAAGCTTACTTCATATCACCAACCTACTCATTCCAAGGAGGATTATTAGCCCAAATCCTCTTCCGATCCTCCTTCACCCTCTCTTTAATCGCCATGGCCATCCTCCACTCCTCCTTCGACCAAACCTTATCATTCTCGATCCACGAATCGACTATCGTATTAATCTCCATCAACACCGCATCAGCCCTCTCCATCTTCTCCACAACGATATGTCTATCCGGACCTCTCGCACCCTTCAAACTCCAAATATACATATCCAACTGATACCTCGTCCTAATCAAATCCCTCAACGCCCTCAACGACTCCGGTGTCGTCGCCTGAATCCTCTGCTTCCTCGCCTCATCTCTCTTGCGCGCTTCAAATTCTTCCGCTTCACGCTGGAGCTTGATTTTCAGCTCGGCCGCGCGCTTATCGTTCTCTTCCTTGATGCGTGCGTTTTCTGCTTCGGCCCATTCGCGCGCTTGACGGTCGTGTTCTTCGCGCTCGCGACGGAGTTGCGCTTGTAAGCTGGCTTCGTTCCAGATTTGTGCTTGTTCGCGCACTTGGTTTGCGTTGGCGAGGTCGTCGATTTGACGTTGGAGCTCGGCGGCTTTGAGCTTGCTGGATCGTTGAAAGATTTTCATTTTGGTTGAATAAATTGATTCTAATAACGGTGTTGCTCAAAAGAAGTGAGCATTTGAGAGGAATAGCGGTAGGTTGAGATCAGGCTGTCGGTTGAGTTGTTAGTTGCGTGGGGGATGTATGGGTTTGTTGACATACAATACGTGAAGCGAGAGTTGTCCCTCATGTAGGAATCGAATTCAGATCAAATGTTCTCGTAACAACAAATCCCTTTATCCCTCCAATCTCTCCTGCTCAACCGAAGATACTGTAAAGAAGAGAAAGCAAAAGGACAAGACACAACCCTTCCATGCGGCCCTTGATAGCACCACCAGCTGAACTCGCTTCAACCCCCTTACCACCAATAAACAGCCCAACCTACAGCCTCGTGCTAACCCCTCCCACCATCCATCAGCTGCCCCTCACTCCCCACTACTCCGACCTCCAAAGCCATGCCAATGTGCCAACTCCAAGCCCTCCCCTCTCAAGCTCCAACCCTTCCCATCACCGATACGTCAAACCCTTCCATCCCAAACGCCTTCAGCCTCAATCTTTCCCCGTCCACCCTCCATCCTATTGGCTCACGCCTCGGTGTGTCTCTGACTCTGCAACCACAATCACACAATCACAGCATAATGCAGAGCCTCATTCGCTGTCCCATGCTCCTCTTGCACAGCCAGACCAGAGCAGATACAGTAGCACAATTGAATTAACCGAAACCGAAACAATAGATTGATGCGATGCAGAAGGAACGGGAAAGGGTTCAAGGGGAGTTCCCAAGAAACGAACCACTTGGCGACCCATGCTAGTGAATTCAGCCTGGGGTGGGGTTACTCCAGTACATTAGCGTCATCTTCAATGCCACAAGGCTGCGAACGAGGCGTTATTGATCGCTTCTATTTGCTGGATAGAGGGGTTGCCGTGTGTTCCTTTTGTGTGTGCGTGTTTTGTTTTGGATGGGAAAGTCCATCAATGGTGGGATGGATGGATGGATGGATTATTAAATGTGAAATTCCGAGTTCTGGTCGTGGTTATGGTCGGTGAAATCGTGTTGTTTTCTCTGAGAGAACTTCCTGCCTAGATACTTCAGAACAAGAGACGATCCCAACGTGTTCTAGTTCAATGCCCTGCATACCACAAACTGCCCGCACCGATCAGATAGATCTATCGCAAATCTGATCTGTGAGAAATCTCAAGCCTACGTAGAAGGCTGTCATGAAAGCTTAAATCCAGGGAGGTCTCTCAAGATTGAAACATGAAAATGCCATTCTATTCTTGGTAAAAAACTCTACGTGCCGGCCCGACCGAGGAGATGGAGTAATGACCCAGATTACTGTGCAATTGATAATGACTAGTCATCCGTGACCGACAAGCACTTGTACTCTACAACACGCGTAACCTGATACAATATTTCGCGCTCGGCGAGGCAAGCGAGGCAACTAGCGCACTTGTCGGTGACACTTGCTGTTGGTGTAGGAAATAGCGACGGATTCTGCGGGTTCGCCTGAATTGAAGAAGCTTCACTCTTGAAACTGGAACCGCCGTGTTGTTGTACTGTGCTATGTGGCAGGTGTTTCTTGAAGCCTTGGAGTTGTGGGTGGTACTTCAAAGTAGCTATGTGTAGAACGGAGATGACACAGAAAATATACTCCGTACACAAATGAGTTGAAGATTGACTAATTACCTTCCAACATGTTTGGTTTGTTGTCGTCGAAAAGTTTCTATCTTATTGAATTTCGCCAATTTGTTGTCTTATAGATATCCATGGAACTGGTACTTTATGTCTATGTATACATACGCCCCAACCTCTCATAAAATCGTAAAATATAAAAGTATTTCTACAAGTGCAAACACCACGACAAAGATCCACTATCGCCTGTGATGATCTCTCAGCTGTCAATCATAATGCGTATATCCGCCCGGCACACGCTGCACCGCTTCATCAGCAGGCAACTCCGCAATATATGCACCCGACGCATAAAAGTCCGGCACACTAAACCTCCCCAACGTAGTATTCTTCCTCTTCACGACATTGGCCTCCTCTTTCTTCATCGTCGTCGACGGTGGAGGAAACACAATCGTCGGCGGCTCAGGCGTGGGATCTCTCCTTAAATACGACGGTTCCGGCGTGATCTCTCTCTTCAGCGGCACGAGCGGCGGATCCAGATCTAAGATCGGACTGCGGTTTTCCTGCCTTCTACTGCGCCAGCTACTACTAGTGGGGGGGTCTGGTGTTGGTTCTCTCGTCATGAAAAGTGGTTCGGGGGTAATATCTCTCTTTCTTGTGGTGGTCGTGGTGGGGGTGTGATGAATGGGATCAGGACTGCTTACCAGGTCAACCCGGCTGAGTACGACAGGTTCGGGTCTCCCCCTGGTCGGAGGAGGACTAGGACTCACGTCCTGATCAAACCCCAATGTATCGTTGCTCAAGCGCATCGATTCGATGCGTTGGGCGATACGCATTTGGGTTCGGCTAGTGCTGGAGGAGGATTGGGAGTTTCTGGATTCGACCGTTACCGGCCATGGTGAATCGTCGTAGACGTCGGAACCTGGAAGGAAAAGAAGCTAGAGTTGGCATATTTTTTCTCTTGACTTGACATAGTTAAAAAAGAGGTTGAAAGTACTGACCCCTTGGACTGACAGCACTAGCATTCTGGACGTTATCGATCCTGGTTGTGCAGATTTCCTTGCCCTTAAAGTGTATCGAGACTTGAAGGCATTCTGCTGTGAGAAGAACTTTGCACATCAAGTATGCGATGTAAAAAGGCCTTCGTGTCTGTTGGTTTTGATATCTGTCGAAATCGACAAGTGGGATGCTCGATAAGTCGCAGTTCAGCACAGTAGCCTTGACCAGTTCTATGCATGTGTTAGTACGCGGTTCGACTCAACAATTCTCAACTTACCATTCTGTCCAGTTGCGAATCTCTCTGGCACATCATCATCATCGTCTGGATATTCATAGACCGGCAGACTGAACTTGCGCTCGTCACTATCTTTGAAATGGAACAAAAACTCCTTATCCAACTCTTTCTTATCATCTGATAATATCAGATCACCTCGCCTCGTAACCCAGGTCAACTGTTGCTGTGCCATCTCGCAATTCGTGACCGGATCTAAATATTGATCCTTCTTGTCGTATTTGATAGGGTTGTAGGCTTCGTTTAGTGCAACACCATAACTTCTTGCACATGTTGACATCAATGTCAGCTTGGAATGTGTCTGCTTCTCAACTCCATAAATAACAGCGCCTTGGACTACGGCGGTCCAACTATTTCTCTGTCAGAATTTTCTCAAAGAGATTTGTCAGTAGTGCACTCACGCTTTGAACTTGTCTGGCTTTCTCATCTTAATTTTTCTCAGTTCCAGAGAGTGTGTAAGCTCATCTTGGAGATAAACAGACTCTGCAAAACCACCGACCAGGAAAACATTCTATGCGAACAAGTCAGCCAGATATTCATGCATGAGAGTGATGTGACAATCTCAACTGTGATTGTGATTAGGACGGCATGGGATCTTGTACCTTGACACGATTTCGCGTTCTCTCCACTTGCCCGATTTGTCCTTGGATTAGTTCCACAACACCGTCTACACAAGGATCACTACCATCAGGTTAGCAACAATTTCCAGTCAAACCCAATAGAGAATTTCTGGGTTCCGTGGATGTCCATCATAACAAGAGCTCAAATGCCACGGCGTGTCTGGGCTAAGAGGGTAAAACACTTACAAGAAACCCCTCATCTCATCACTACAACCTTGTCAGCTTGCCCACATAAAAAATTATAGCACAAGGAAACCTACTGAGTAATAGTTAACTCTCCATCCCTCAATCTATTCGGAATATGCAATCTATGCAACGGTCCAGGCGGCATATCGATCTGAATATCCGCATGCGGTTCAGAGAAAGGCTTGGAAGCAAAAGCTCTCTTTTTCGTATCAAAATCCGCCATTAAAGCTCGCATAGCGCCTCCCTCACTCGTTGCGGAGCGAAGTCCAGATGATCTTGGATCAAGAATGTAGTAGTGTTTGCCGAGGAGACTGCGGAGCCACCATTTGAAGTTGGCGTCGATGAAGGAGGAGCCGCATTTGGCACTGGTGGCATAACTTGTTTCTTCGAGCGCTAGGGTGGGCTCTAGTTGAGTGACTTTGTAGGATACGCAATCCTATAATTGTCAGCTGCTTGAATGGAGGTATCAAGATTGATCATGTGCAAACTTACAACTGTACCACCGCCTGCATCGCACAGAACAAAACATTCTCCCAGCTAGATTATGGAATGTTAGCCGATTGTCGTCTGAAGTTATGTTGCATTTTTGTGTTGACTTACCTTTAAAAACTCGGTGCCTTCTTCTTTCAGGTGCCGAGCGGTGTAAAGAGCAGCTGCCTCAGGCTCTGTAACTAAAATCATGTCACCCAAATTGGGAAACGTCTTTTCATTGAAACCTGCCTGGCGAACAGCTCTCAAAGTTGAGTTCTTCGCTCGATAAGACCATTTCTGGGTGTTTTGTCAGAATCTTGAACACGTCAGGCAATAAAAGTATCATAAATGTAACAACATACCACAGGAACAGTGACAACAATATCAACTTGAATTTTCTCTTTCAATCCCGAACCGGCCATATTCGTATCAAGATACTGATTGACGCGTTTAAAAATCTCAGTTAAATAGTCCGTCGCGATTTCCTCGGGGTTCTTGTAAGTATACTCAGGCAGACCTCTCGCCTTCTTAACAGCGTCGAAGCTCAAGTTTTCTGTGCCATGAAGTAGTTGCAAGATAAGCTCAAGCTCATCGATCTTGTTGTCTTGGACGTCTAATTCCATTTTGGTGTTCACCATCGTGACTGAATCTCCGGAGATGTTTGCGCCCCATTGTTGCCCGCTTGAGGGAGAGTAGGAGATTACACTGGGGATCTTCCATTGATTGTCTCCATATCCACCCCAGTCTTGAATGATTTGCACGTCCTCGAGAAGCGCATTGTCCCCATAACGAGGCACCGCAAATGCAACACCTAAAGTATGAAAGCGTCAATTGTAATCCCACGTCGCTCCAACATTGGGGATTCCAACCTGTGAAAGTTGTGCCATAATCAATTGCAATCACCAACCGACCGGTTCCATCTGCTGTGATTCGACGCTGTATTGGAGGTGGTCGGGGAGTTTCATAATTGGAAGCTGGCTCGATTTCGTCCTCATCTTCTTCCCCCAACAGATTTTCCGACAGAAATTTTGGGGGTGGACGATCAATCACGTAGCCTTCTAGTCCCGCTGGCTTTGGTTTGGTAGAGGGTTTGCGGGCTATCGAGCTGTTCGATGCCATGGAATGGTGTCGAGATGCCATACTTGCGAAATTTGAACCTCAAAACTCAGGAGGTGTAACCAAAACAAAAGAAAGCTAACAGACCCGGTTGAAGAAGGATATATAACAGAGCAAGCGGTTTGAAAGAAAATGTGCCAGAAACGTGGGAAGGCACTTTAACGATCGAGAGGCGGGGGAGGATAGGTAAGTGTCTCTCAGCCTCATCCAGGCGGGGCATACTGAAATGCCACGAGCAGCCACCGAGAACGCCCATAATCTAGAGTGCCACGACACAGAGGGGCCAGAACTGAGTCTGCCTGCACTTGTTCTCGTGGCTTTTCACTGCACGGTCGGGCAATGCAATTATTGACAGGGTGCAGGAAGGCTGCCACAATCAGAGCCCAGCCGTCGTCAGCCTCGAATGATCCCATCCCTCAATTTTCTCTGGACCACGTCGCAGCCGCAAACACGTTTTTTGTTTCATGAGAGATAGATTTCTGTTTGCTTCGTGAAGTCGCATCGGAGTCATCTTTGATGTCGTAGTCGCCATTTCTTCATTGTGTAGAGACTGTACTGGGAGTTTGTTGAGATACCCTTTCATTCGCCAACATTCTCTTGTTTGATTGACCCCAACTGGCCGAAACGGGTTTGCTGGAACTTCGAATGCACGAAACTGCAAGCAGTTCATTCAGACGAAGTGGGCGAGATTTTCGACGTTAGGAAGCGGCTGTCTAAAAAGGTATATCGAGGTGGTGAAAAACTGGATCCCAACAGCTGTCGACTAACTGTGATGCGATAGCTTCTTAGATCTCAACCCAGGAGATCATAAAATGTCCTCCACAACCGAACAAAAGATTGAGAAGTCCCTCGTAAAGGGAATTGGCAAATTAAAGAAGAACTTCAGAAGTTCAAAATCTTCCGATTTGGAGGAAGCCCGCAGAATAGCTGACGATGAGTCGGTGAGAGCAGAGACTCTGTTGGCGACGACAAAAACAATAGAAGCGACAATCGTAAAACTAGCTGAACGATGGAAACCTCAAATGTCGGACTTTTATGCAGAGGTGAATCAGTTCCGTCAACAACATGGCAAGGAGGACCCAGAGATCTTACCAGTCATCCTGGTAAATACGCTGATCAAGTTTTATGAAAACCAGGTACGTAGTTGTACTCAAACTCTGTGTCTTTTGTAGAAGTAAGATACCTTGCTGATAGCATACAGTGGGTGCTACGAAAACTTTCGGAAAGATGGGATCGCGCGTTGTGGAGAGAGTTAGAGAGACTATTGTACAAAATGAACGACGAGGACACCGAAGCTACTAAGCGTGCAATACAGGAATACAACAATGAGGTGGGAGAAAAGCGGAAGAAGGAAGCCGAGGAATTGAGGGACCTTGCCAATCGACTCAACAAACAGTCTGACTTGATCGAGGACCTGGAGGCCGAAAACGCAAAGTTGCAAGAAGAGCGGAACCATTATGACACCAGACTCCAGCAAGAAATCGCACAAGTAAAGCAAGAGCACGATGATCAAATCGCAGAGGTCCTGATACAAGCACAAGAAAAAGCCAAAACGGACATGATAGAAAGGAGCAGGCTTCATCAAGTCGACCTGGCTGAGCAGACCAAAATCCACAAAACTAACATGGACATCGCCCGCGACGAATACAACTGCGCGAAAATGGAGGCACAAGACCAGTTTCATAAGGAGAAACTGGATCTGCAAAGTGTGTATCAAGAGAATTCCGACAAGGCGATTAAAGAGCTGCGGGAAAAACACAACATCAGCATCAACTCCCACATCAACCAGAACAACTTGCTGAAAGCCGAATTAGAGGAATCTCGACGGAATGTCCAAGAGAAAGTTGACCAAGCCAAAGCAGGGTTTCTAGAGGAAGAAAGAAAGCTGAAAGCAGACATGGAAAAAAGGAGCATCGCTTTCAAAGAGCACCTGGCCATGGTGGAACGGAATACAGAGGCGGAGAAGAGGGAGATTCGAGTGGCTCTGAATGGAGAAATCTCTGACCTGAAGTTTCAGATTTCTGAGATCAAGCAGTATCATAGCGAACATATGCGTCAGGTCGAATTGCGGCACGTTGAGGTGCGGAAGGCTCTGGAGGATACTCATTTGGAGGAATCACAAAAACAACAAAAAGAGCATGACTTTGCAATGGGTCAGTTGCAGGACAGGCATGCTGAACGAGAGGACGATATGGAAGCACGATTCCAGAAACTGCAAAAGGAGGCTAAAACAGAAACCGCAAATCTGAGGGCAAAAATCAGCCGTTTGGAGGACGAACATAAGATAGAAATCCAACAGATAACCGCGGCGCACGAGCGTGAGAAGGATGAGCTGGAACGCCAAGTAACTGCCGAACTTGCAAGGTTGAAAACTGATTTCTCGAGAAAAAAGGTCCAGCTGGAGGAATCTCACAACGTGGCGACATCACAGTTGAAAAGTGACGTCGAAGCATATTCTGCGGCCCTCCTGGCACGAGACGACTTCAAGCCAATGCCTGACCACGAGATCAAGACGAAATTTGCGGACTTGGCGGAGGAGGTAAAGACGCTTGGAAGAATGGAGTGGAAAGACGACCAGAGAGTTTGGACCGATCGAGTCATCGACCGTTTATCCACCCAAAACACCAGCAGCAAGCTTTTTAAGCGGCAGATCCTCCAAGAAGCAATCTGGATCATCTTGCATAGGCACATTTTCTGCAGTCCGTTTCGACCCTTTGGAGAGGAAGGGCAAATTATGGAGACCAAATGGAATGATGCGTATGGAACCGGTAAGTAGTAGCTGATTTGTCAAATTGTGGATTTCTTGTTGACATTCCAGATCCCAAATTCGAGAACGGTTGTTATGTATGGCCGATGCCTGAGATGGAGGCAGAGAGATGGAGGTATGTAAACGTGAAGGAATGTCGAAATGCCTTACGACAAGCCGTCGACTCAGAATGGGATCCACGTGCCAAGTTAAAGATAGGATTTCAAGAAATGATGAAGGACATCAGGGAAGATTTTACTTCGACGGTAGGCGAGATGGTCGTATTGTCCGAGGTGAATATGCGAGCCATGGACAAAATCGCGAAGAAGGCCGCAAATGTCTGGCTGGAATTTGGTATGCAACGTTGTCGTATTGTTATGGTGTTTGGGTCTTCAAGCTTGAGGCCTGCCGCAGAAAGAATTCGAAAAGCAAGAGAGGGAAAGATGGAACTGATAGTGATACCAGAATTGAAACGATATGGCAATTCTAAAGGATTGGAACTACATACCGAAGCCACAGTGAGTGGCTGCAGTGGGGAGAGGATTTCAGTATCGATGAGAGGGAGGGAGTAGTAAATAGTGTACCACTACTTTCAAATAGATCCATCATGGTTCGTGATCGATGGTTCACGGATTCAATACCGTCCCATGTCTATTTACGAAGTCAGCAATGTCCAAGTAAAACGTGTCGTATTTTAATTCAAACATGCGAAGTTCGTTATCAGAGCAAATGGTGATGGTTGGTCTCATGGCCTGGTCTCCCAGGCTCTGAAGTAGCAAATACTTTATTGTTGCGTAACATCATGTGAACTTCGCATGTTGGAGTTGGAGCCGAAGCAGACGAGATAACTCACTTGATTGTGTATGTGGTCATCAAAGGAAATTAGTCAGTTTGACCAGAACCATCAGATAGATGGCCAGAACTGCAGGTTGGCTGCAGGGGTAATAACGAAAACTCGACTGTGTCTTCTTAACCTAAGCACAAGACAAATTGTTAGCCCATGTTTGGAGATGATGCATATTTTGAGGGGGTTTGGAATACCCACATCCAAAATGTTAACAACCAGGTCTGTTCTGTGGTCGACGTACCTATCCTACATCAGCAATGCCAACAAATTGCTGGCATTCATGTCATCCTTTCTCCAATCAAGATGCCCAGCCAGTATTCGATATTCGAAATATGAGACGGAGACAAGATAGTGGCTTGTGAATTATAGATTTTCTTTCGTAGCTGTAGACCGATGCCAACAACCCCCAGTCCTAGGCAGATTTATCCCATGAAAATCCTCTCCAGGATTGATACATATATCCGCCCCAGATTGCCCATACGCCATTCTGATATACATGCCCGTCGATAATTCGTACAATGTCCATATTCAAACAAGCAATTCGCCTAGCCCCTATAGGAGCTTCTTAACAGCATCGACCGCAAAGGGTGCTACGGGTTTGTTAGAAATGTCTGCCTGTTCCACACAGTAGCAGTGTCGAGGAGCATCATCTACTCACAGAGGTACAATAGCACAGCCCCCACAATGATCTTCTGGACAGTCAAGGTAGCTTCATCCTCTTGAGCCTTGAGCTCAGCGGGAGTGAGTTGGGGTGGAGCTATTAGATGGCATTAGCTGGTGTTGTAGATAGAATGAGTAATTAATAGCATACGTCCTCCGAACATGTTGTGTATTTGATTGGTGAAAGAAGTTGTGCTTGATTCGGGATGACTTTGCTGGGTGGTGATGGAAGTTTCTTGACACAGAGCTGTTGACGATTTTTCGCGTTCTAATTCCGCTTGCGGTTGCCGTCGGGCTTCTACGTCCCGTTTCGTTCTAGCGTAAAACATATAGGATTGACACAAAACCACCTTCCAAGAGCAGGAAAATCATAACGTAATGATGATTTCGCAAAGAAAGGTGATCAAGACATCAATAAAGCGTAGAGAAATGCAAGAATCTATACAGAAAATTTTAGAGAATTAATTCTCGATGACACTAAACTTCCAGAATTTTGGTGTTCCTGCACGTGTCAATCTGGGCCGTGTTTTCTCTTTCGGGGAGCTTGTCTGTGCAACCTTAGTGGGTGGCGGGACTTTGAATAATTTATTTTGAAATATCAACAAACCATTCTGCGACTTCTTTCTCTTTCTTGTAGATCTGTGGATCTTCCAAAGAATTTCAAAAACTCGAAATTGGGACATCTCTACTATCCTGATTCAATTGGCCTCTTACACGTTCCAAGCTGGTCTCTTATCAGCATAAAAGGAGCAACAACAAGGGTAGTTCATCCGAAACCGCCCGACCCCACCATTGACAGTTCCCAAAGACTTGACATCTCAACACACCGACATTTTGACACTCATTCGAGCACTCACAACGTCTCTACCCTCGATATCACCATCCTGTCACAATGGCGACTTCGAGACTTGCCGTGAGGGCGCATCTTGGACGAATGGTGGCGCGACCAAGTCTATCGATCAGAAGCTGCTACCAGACACCAAAACCATGGTCAACTCGACAGTGTGGTCTGACAATTGCTGGTTGCGTGCCAATTGCAAGACGATCTTTCTTCACAAGCTCTGCGGCTGATGAGACGAACAAGGCCTTGTCACCTATAGAGTCGGGAGGATCTTATCGACCTTTAGATACCTTCGCTCGAAGACATATTGGCCCTGATGCTCAGTCAACAGAGGAAATGCTCAAGGCATTGGATCCGCCCGTAGATACCCTCGACGAATTTGTTAAACAGGTTCTCCCAGCCGACATTCTTTCCTCTACCGACCTCCACATTGATGCTGCCAAAACGGGTAAAGATGTTGGGTTCACCGAGTCTCAATTGCTCGCTAGACTTCGCCAAATCGCCTCCAACAACGATATCAAACGAAGCTACATTGGCTGTGGATATGCGGGAACACGAGTACCAGAGGTTATCAAGAGAAATGTTTTGGAGGGACCAGGATGGTACACCAGCTACACACCCTACCAACCAGAAATCAGTCAAGGCAGATTGGAGTCTTTGTTGAACTTCCAAACTATGGTTTGCGACCTTACAGCACTTCCCATTGCAAATGCTTCGCTTTTGGATGAATCTACCGCGGCCGCAGAGGCAATGACCTTGTCTCTCAATGCTCTGCCTGCTTCAAGACAAAGGAGCAAGAACAAGACATTTTTCGTCAGTCACTTGGTCCACCCACAGACAATTTCAGTTCTGGAAAGCCGAGCAAACGGTTTTGATATCAAGATTGAGGTTGGAGATGTTCTTGCAGATGGCGGGAAAAGATTGCAGGAGCTGGGTAAAGATCTCATTGGGGCTCTTGTTCAATACCCTGATACCGAGGGTGGAGTGGAGGACTTCAAAAACTTGGCGGATATCATCCACAAGGAGGGCGCTACGTTCAGCGTTGCGACAGATCTCTTAGCTTTAACAGTCCTGACACCACCTGGAGAATTTGGTGCCGATATTGCTTTTGGAAACGCCCAAAGATTCGGTGTACCATTTGGATACGGTGGACCACATGCAGCATTCTTCGCAGTTGGGGATAAGTACAAGCGAAAGATTCCCGGTCGTTTGATTGGTGTCTCGAAAGATAGACTTGGAAACAAGGCCATGCGTTTGGCTTTGCAAACACGAGAACAGCACATTCGAAGAGAAAAGGCAACTAGCAACGTTTGCACCGCTCAAGCTCTTTTGGCGAACATGAGCGCATTCTTTGCCGTCTACCATGGTCCTGAAGGTCTCAAGAACATTGCTCAGAGAGTTATTCAAGGTGCCAGAATTGTAGAGGAAGGCATCAGATCTCTTGGATTTGAGACTGGATCTAGGGGAAAGGGCGAAGATGGAAAGGTGTTGTTTGATACAGTTGTTGTTAGTGTTGGCCAAGGAAAATCCGATGAAGTTCTTTCCGTGGCACTTTCCAAGTATGGCATCAACTTGAGAAAAGTTGACGACAGCAGAGTTGGCATCACCATTGACGAAACCGTTGATCTAAAAGATCTGGAGGACATTGTTGCCATTTTCGAGACTGTTGCAAGCAAGGAAAAGGTTGATGTGGAAGAAATTATTAAGACTTTAGGAACCAAGGCCCAGATTCCAACTGTTTTCAAGCGAACTTCCGAGTATCTCACTCATCCAGTATTCAACACTCATCATTCCGAGACTGAGCTTCTGAGATATATTCACCACTTGCAGTCGAAGGATCTTTCCCTCACCCACTCCATGATCCCTCTTGGATCGTGCACCATGAAGCTCAATGCTACAACCGAAATGGCTCCAGTCACCTGGCCTGAATTTGCGTCGATCCACCCTTTCGTTCCTAAAGACCAAGCTGAAGGCTACAAAATCCTTATCGATGAGCTGGAAACCGACCTTGCCAAAATCACCGGCTTCGATGCAGTCTCATTACAGCCAAACTCTGGAGCACAAGGCGAGTTTACCGGACTTCGCGTCATTCGAAAGTATCAAGAGGAGCAGCCAGGCAAGAAACGCGATATCTGCTTGATCCCAGTATCGGCCCACGGTACCAATCCAGCTTCTGCTGCCATGGCAGGCATGCGAGTTGTCACTATCAAGTGTGACACCAAAACTGGCAATCTCGATATGGCAGATTTGAAGGCGAAGTGCGAGAAGTACAGCGAAGAACTTGGAGCTATCATGATCACTTACCCAAGTACTTTCGGGGTTTTCGAGCCAGAAATCAAGGCAGCTTGTGATATTGTTCACCAACATGGTGGACAGGTTTACATGGACGGTGCCAACATGAACGCACAAATTGGTCTATGCTCTCCTGGAGAAATTGGTGCTGATGTCTGCCATCTCAATCTTCACAAAACCTTCTGTATTCCCCACGGTGGCGGTGGACCAGGTGTTGGACCAATTGGTGTCAAATCCCACCTGGCTCCTTTCCTCCCAGGTCATCCTTTGGTTGCAACTGGTGGAGAGAAGGGCATCGCACCTGTTAGCGGTGCCCCGTGGGGTAGCGCAAGCATCTTGCCAATTAGTTGGGCATATATCAAGATGATGGGTATGTATCCTCATGTTTCTTTTCAAACGTAAAGTGTTAATGTTTCTAGGTGGCCGTGGACTCACACATTCCACCAAGATCACACTTCTAAACGCCAACTATATCATGTCTCGTCTACGCCCACATTACCCCATTCTTTATACTAACGCCAACCTCCGCTGCGCTCACGAGTTCATCTTGGATGTCCGTGGATTCAAAGAGTCTGCAGGTGTTGAGGCTATTGATATTGCGAAACGTCTACAAGATTACGGATTCCACGCACCAACAATGAGCTGGCCTGTTGCAAACACCCTCATGATCGAGCCAACCGAATCAGAGAGCAAGGAAGAATTAGATAGATTCATTGATGCCTTGATCAGCATCAGAAAGGAAATCGCTGATGTCGAAAAAGGATCGAAGCCCAAGGACCAAAATGTGCTCAAGATGGCACCTCACAGCCAAAGGGATCTTTTGGTTGGAGAATGGGATCGACCATACACTAGAGAAGAGGCTGCATATCCATTGCAATGGTTGAAGGAGAAGAAGTTCTGGCCAAGCGTCACCAGACTTGATGATGGTCAGTTGATTTCCCAATTTACTTTGATCTATACTAATAATGTGCAGCATACGGAGACATGAATCTTTTCTGTACTTGCAGCCCAGTGGATTCCATTGATGAGGTCGAGGATGCCATCACAGGAATCGAAGCGCCAGTTCCTACATAGAAGTTAGGACCTAATATAGAACTGACAGCGAATTTCAACACGCTAAGATGACACTTTCAACAAATAGATACCTAGGACGCTCGGAGTTTACTGGCGGATCATCTGAGCGATTTTCAACACATCTTGCCTGGGCGGCAAATGAATGGCGTTTTCCCTTCTTCTTTTCTTCTTTGGTATTCAAAAGATCAACGGACGGCTTCAACTGCCTTGTAAAGAAATAATGGGGAATGGGGAATGGGGAATGGGACATGGGAAATAAAGTTATTAGACAAGCATATCACCCAAATGGGGAATCGAATTGTCAGGCTTCAGCCAAATGAAAATGAAGCATTGGGTTCTCTCTTGCCTGTATCGACACCACAATGATTCAATGTGTCTTTGCATGCATCTCCTGCGAGTGGATGACAACAACCAGAGCCAGGAAGATTTTCTTACTTGGAGAATTTAGGCTCACGATCCGTCGGTTCAGTTCCGAAGCATCCACGTCTATGTGTTCACAAGCACTATAAACGACGTAAACCTAGCGACCAACAGCAGATCTCGCATCAAGCTAATCTAAGCGATCTGTCAAGTGTCATGGCAGGGCAGCTAAATTGAAGTAGCGCCACATAAGCGACTTGTTTTCTGCAACGATGTTTCTTCGATCCTTTCTTCTCTTATCTCTCGTCACCAGGTGCACATCTCCCGATATGAAGTGGCGCGGAGGACTTCCTTCCTATGCCCCTAAACCATCTGTTGTTGCGATTATAGGCTGTACATAGCCTGTAAAAATACGTGCATGGTCTTGGCTTTGATACGAGGGATCGCGTGAGAATCGATTCATGTAATGGACCGGGGAAAATATGCAGAGCAGTTGAGACTAGAAGTAAGAGAGAGAAAAAACTCTTTGCTGACTTCAATACAGTGTTTTCTGCTTTCCCTTCATAATCTTCAGGTGTTACAAGCCCGACCAATTATGTGTCGCGTACGACCATTGCATACCATCAATTTCGATGTGCATCACTCACAACTCCAAAGCAAAATTCTGCAAACATCAAAAATTTCGCAATCCGCCAAGAAAAAGCACTTCCACAACTTGTACCTCCGTATTACCCCGATTCCCAATAGCAATGTATTCAGTCGGCCTCGAAATACTTTCGCAGCAGGCAGGTCTTTCTTACTTCGCAAACACCATGGCTAAATGAAAACTCTAATGCCAATCCTGGGGTTCGGAGCGGACTGCCATTTACAAATAAATCACCGGGATTTCATGGCTCCAATAATTCGAGGTACCATATACAGTCTGAAGTTTTTTTCGGTTATGGTGATCTTTAGGGTAGTTAGAGTGCTAGAGTACTGTGCACAAGGTGTACTGTAGCTGTGGCATCGATCGGTGGTGCAACTGTTCTTTCTTTGCTGTCACACAAACCTAGATCTCTCTCTCTCTCTCTTTCTTCTTCCCCTTTTCCATCTTAAGAATTCTGGGCCTTTTGGTTCACTGTTACTTGAAGTCTGACGATCGCTTTTTGTCAAATTGTCAATGGATGCTTTTGAGCAGCAGCAGAAGAAGAGATGGCGCTTCAACGCTCAACGAGACACTACCTCCTTCTCGTCATTTCAACTTTCATTCTCATGAATTTTGTTTACTACTATAAAGGAAACGTCGCTAAAATCATCTCCTCCACGAATTCTCTGCCACTTCCGCTTCTTGGAGGTTCAGCACCAAAAAATGAAGTGTCGGAAAATGCCAAGATTACAACTCCAACCACGACGAAGCCAGTGATACCTGTCGATACTCGACTCGCAACGGCAGAGTATGGAATTGAAAATGTCACAAAGACTCTTGTGGTATCGAGTCAGAAGAAGGATAATACGACATGGATTGATCAGTTGTTGCCGGATTGGGAGTATATGAGATATATCACAGATGATCGAACGGGGAAATATACGGTGCCGAAGAATAAGGGGAACGAAGCGATGGTTTATTTGACGTAAGTTTGGTTTCCTGGTGTTGATTTGTTTCCAGATGCTGATAGTTATCGTACGGAGATAGATATATTATCGATCATTATGACAACCTACCGGACGTGGTCGTCTTCATACATGCAGATAGATTTCAATGGCATAATGATGATCCATTGTGGGGTGAGTTTTGTCCACACACGTCTAACAAGTGAGCATATCGTTGACTTTTGCGACAGACAATGCATACCTCCTCTCAAAGATACAGATTCCACATCTGCTATCGCAACCATACACCAATCTCCGCTGTGTTTGGACGCTTGGATGTCCTTCTGAGTATGTTCACTCTCAACCTCAAGTCCCCATCAGACAGTGGAATGCTTTTTATTGGAAGTAGAAACTGATATCGAGCCCCCGAATAGCATCAAAGGCATCAATGAGCCCATCCCTTCCTACCTCGACCCAAACGACGATAACCTCCGCAAACACCTCTCCTACCAATACGCAGTTGCATTTCCTCTTCTCTTCCCCAACGATCCTATTCCAATCCACGGTAAGCCTTCCCTCCGCTGTTCTTCCATGCAAAGTCCCCTCATAAATAATCTGCAGCAACTAACACCCAATTAATCTCAGTCTCAGTCCCCTGCTGCGCTCAATTCGCCACTCTCTCCACCTCCATCCGCGCCCGTCCTCTCAGCCAATACATAAGCATCCGCAACTGGCTCCTCACCACCGAACTCCAAAACGACATCAGCGGTCGCATTTTCGAATTCGCATGGCACATCATGTTTGGTGCACCGGCATTCTCGTGTCCGAATGCTAGAGAGTGTTATTGTAAGTTGTATGGGGAGTGTGGTGATGATGGGGCGGGGTTGAGAGGGTGTACTGAGGAGAGGTGTGGTGAGAGGTGGGATTGGCCGCCTGGGAGGGACTGGCCGGTGGGGTGGCCGGAGGTTGGGTGGGATGGGGCAGTGAGGAGTGGGGGGGGTCTAGAGGGGTTGAGGAGAGCTGGGAAGGCGGATAAGCCTCTGGAGGAGGATGAGGAGAAGAAGCAAGGGAGGTAGGAGGGGGTGGGGTGGTTGGGTGTTGGAGTTGGAGTTGGAGTTAGCCGCGAAGGCGACAATTGGGCAGATGGGGTTTGGAGTTTGGAAAATTGGGATCAGGAGATTCGAAATGTTTCAAGTTAGTGTATTTTTTGAATTTCAGTGTCGACTCTCAAAAATAAAGGTGTTGGAGATGGAAAGTAAATATGTTTGTTGCGAATTCGGGAGTTTTGCTAAATAAAACTTGGCTCTACCAGCCACAAAATCAAAGAACAAAAAAGGCTCTCATTTCTTCCTCATGGCCCCTTTGGAAAGTCATAATTAGGTTCTCTAAGTGAAAGCCAAAGCTGTAATTCTTGAAAAGGGAGATGAACTGAATTCGGCGATACACTTGGATTGCAGGAAGCGAGGGTGGATGTCAAGCCTCGAATATTAACATTGCCTGTCAACACGCGTTGTATGAGTGCGAAGGAGCACAACCACGAGGTTTGATATATGTGATATCCTTTAGGCCAACGAGATATCACAATCGTGGTACAATTATTTGCGATTGATGAGTGGGACGAACAAGACGCAGCCAGATGTTCTTCACGGCATCACGTAAAGCTGGCGAAGAGGGGCAAGTTTCACCGATCAATTCGAGGACGAGGGTCACTCGAGAAGACCTGCCCATGCTAATGGGGCAAAATGTGACTTTGTGACTTTGAGACACAACTGTTGGGATTTACCTTTCAACGTAGGCTTCACACCGAAGAATTTCATGAAGTTATGATCACGTCGATGCGTCATTTGGTCAAGTTTCGGCGCGGGTTTTGGAGCATATCAAAACATCAAGTCCCAATCTCTCGATCCTTCGAATCAATTTTAATTTATGGAACAACCTAACTAATGCAAATTTGACTCCAATGGATACCTCGACGCGTCGTGAAAGTGAAGTGACGAAGTCATGTGCCCACCACCACATAGGACATAAGCACCGCGCGGAAAAACCGCTCAAAACCGAGCCGGGGCCTATCAACTTCAACAAGCGAGCGCACGGCCCCTTCTTTAATGTATCTGTATATTTTCAAATAAGCCAGCGGCCTTTCAACCGAGTTGTAGTAGAGATGGTGCATGTAGCTGACAGATAGAGTGAGACCTATCCCTCAGCTTCTCGCCAGGTTGGAAGCAGGATCTCGAGGCAATGAGGTCATGAACAAAGGTTTCGCCCTTGTACTAATAACGATCTCCGCTTACGATAAGATGCCTGGGTCTTAATTCTTTGCCATTTTTTGCAATTGTTTTGTGCGCAATTGTGATTTGTTTTGAATCTATTTTGGCGGGCCCACTTTTTCTCGCTTGTAAAGGGGAGTTGTGTTGTGTGACTTTTGTTGAAATGAATCAATGTACTGGACTGGATTTCTGATGCTAGATATTTATTATAAGATTATGCCCTATATTCGAAAAGAAGGCAGGTTTGTGATATTTCTTTATAGTCTTCCAAGTCCGGCGACCCTTTGTTTTTGTTTTGATAGCCGCAAGTCAAACAAGTTAGTACTCTATGGACAAAGCAACCACAACAATGGATTTCACAATCACTATTCTGCTCAAGCTGTAGACAAATTTATTCTGTGCAAATAATCTCCCTGCATAATGCATCCCCAAGAAAGAATTCCTACTTAAACCCCTTCTGCATGGTCACACCAACGTCTAGCAGAATTAGCTTTGCACATTGCTGACGCTCCACAATTTTCGAATCCTTGTGTTTTGTATTTGATGGACTCTCTACTTACAGTACCAAACGCTTTCCAGACCGAGTCTTCTCGGTCACACCATTACTTGGGAAGATTAGCGGCACCTTCCAAACAAACCATGACAGCAGCCCCAGCACCCCTCAATCTCACA
Source organism: Tetracladium marchalianum (assembly GCA_037074945.1). NCBI lineage: Eukaryota > Fungi > Ascomycota > Leotiomycetes > Helotiales > Tetracladium > Tetracladium marchalianum. The sequence continues at coordinate 27,562 of JBAMDN010000911.1, read as the reverse complement.
ATCGCCGACCAATTCATCCTCCCTCAAGACCCAAACCCTGGAACTTTTCATTCCCAAGGTTGCATTAAAAATATCCCTTTAGAGGATCTTCAAGCGTCTCTAGTTTCCGGGTCCAAAGTCGAAGATGTCAACATCCTCTTCGCATACCTTCGACTTCTTTGCACCCATCACAACGCGCTCCCGTACAACAAATCCACCATTCTCCCTGGCCATCTCCCTCCTTTTCTGGTCTTCCCTCACAACTTCTGGGAGCCTGTCCGGGAGAGTGGAAGCGGTATCACACGAAACCCTCTCGAAACGGCAGAGGAAGCCTTCTTAAGATTCGAGAGGTTGGATCCGGTCTGGGGAGATGAAATATTTTCGTTGATGACAGGTGTGTTTGGTGGTGGCGCCACGAAGAAATTGAGACGAGATAGTTTGTGGAAGACTGTGGAACATATTTTCATACCGTTGTTAAGGGATAGTACCAGTTTGAGAGAGGAGGGGGAGGACGAACAAAGCATGGGGACGGGAAAGGAAAATCTGCTTGCGTTGGTTGTGGTTAGTCCACAGATTAAAATGATTGAGGTGAGTCATTGCTGAGTTTTATTTTCTGTAAAAATTGCTGATTTGTTTGTGGGTCAAAGTACTTTGATGTTGAAGGCAATGATGGATCATTCTTCGTGTATTGGGTTTTGCGGTGGCTAAGTTTTGAGTTGGGCCAAAGAAACGACCGAGCCGCCAAACCATTTGTAGATGCGCAATTCAGACTCGAAGAGTGGCGAATGAGACAAAATGATTGCGAAACTTTCCATCGGCCAAGTTGGAAGACAAGTCATAATGAAGAGGATGGTAACAATCCAAACTCAAGCGAGATAAATAACGAAGAAGACGATGCTTCGAGCAGCAGTAGTGGATCAACTGCAAGCATTAGTGCGACACCGGAAAAGAACTGGGCAAAACAATCCAAACGCCGACGAGAGGAACTTGACAAAGAAGAAGACGAAGAATCGCAGTCTCCATCGAAAGTTGCCAGAACGGGAACTACCAAAACTCGAAATTCTAAAAACACCACGACGTTCTTCTCGAGAGTGTCCAAAAAGGTTTCAGAGTTCTTTGACAAAAGCAACAAAATTTCCGACTCTGCCGCGATTAAAGGAACCCCTACTCTCAACCCGATATCTCCTTCAGTAAAGCCTCAAGAACCTCTCATCTTCGGCTTACATCACTGTTGTATATACGCCTACAACATAGCATTCGGTCTCCAAAACCCCGGATCTGGCTGCACAAATCTTCTTGGCACCCCTCACACCACGCTTCTCAACAAACGAACACTCGTCACTTACGACCTCCTGCGCAAGAGCATTTCCTTCCCTACACCTACTCCTCTCTTTCATCAAAACTTATACACCAACAAAGTCTGGAATGGAACAGCATTCATGACGCCTCTTTCTCCATATCCCTTGATGATCTCGCCAGCTCCAGCGCAGCAAAGTACCATACATTCACTTACAAAATCGAGCACAAACAATAAACACTCCGACCCACCACAGTCAGAGCCAAAATCAGAACCGCCTCACTTAAGAGCCAGTGTTAGAATAACCCGTCATCAATACGTCAAATGGGCCATACTCTACCGCACCGACATCCCCCACCCCTCCTCCTACGTCAACATCCACTCCACAGGCGCCATCCACATCCCAACCACGCTCTCCAGCGGTCTCTCAAACTCCAAACGTCTCCACGGAATATGTCGTGAATTAGTCCGTCAACACAACACCACTACTAGTTCTTTCTCGTCCTCCTCCTCGACAAGTACACCCACCATGGGAGTCGCACAAAACACCTCCCTCCCCCAATACTTCAACACCTGGACAGCCGAAATGATGAAAGCCTGGATTTTTGTCTTCGAAGACCGCTATCATCGCTTAGATCAAGGTGAGAAAGGTAAAAAACCATGGAAGGTGTTGAGGTGCAATAGAGAGATAGTGGGTGCGAAGAGTTGGTGGGAGGTGCTGGATTGGTTTGGGGGTGAAGAGGTTTGTGGGAGGGTAGATGGGAGAGTTGTGTCGAGAGAGAAGGGGGGTATGGCGAGGATGTTTGGAAGACCGAGTGGTGGGGGAAGTTTGGCGAGGCCCAGGTGGACAGGGGAGGAGATTAGGATGTTGTGTTTGCAGTTGTCGGAGGAGGAGGGTGGGATTTTTTGGGATAGGTGGAGGGTGGTTGGGACATGATGGGGGGTGGAGTTTAGAGGAGGTAGAATCTAGGATTTCGTAACTAAGTTGACAGTGACTTGAGCATTGTGTTCTTGAACTTGTTATATGAGCAGAGCGGTAAGTAGAGACACTTAAATGATGAGAAGTTCGCAACATGTTTTGTTACAGCGCTTATTAGGAGCAATTCTCAATATGGTGACGACCTCATCGCTTACCTCTCCCGATCTGACTTTGCAATTTCTTGATACAATTCTTCTCAAAAATTAAAGCATTTATACTCCACCCCTTTGGTGGTTACACAAATTTGTCGCGACAAACCTTTTGTGGAACCACAGGTGTGAGCGTGTGTTGGTTTGTTTTTCATTCCAACCAAGCGAGGCAAGCGCTATACTGTATTATGTAATAGCTCGTTTGTGAAGGTTTCTTGACCCCACCTGCTTCAAACCCCACCACACGCAGAATCCTGCTCGCTGGGAAATGTTGCGTCGATGAGAACATTCTGTCCGCCAATGGTCTTTTTCAACTAATCATTCCATGCCGATGTTAGTTGATCTAAGTCTGCATTCGAGCCCCTTTTTTTTTTCTTTGCCTTTTTTTTTCCCTTTTTTTTGGAAATGCTCCGCGGTATCCCAGACTTTGTTCGTAATGTGTGACTGAATCATCACGCGGGGGATGGATCTGCGGGAGTTTTGTAATAGTTCTTTTCTGGCTGGGAAGCAATTATTATTTCGTGATTTCTACTCCTCACGAAAACTACTTGAAGACTTAAAATGCAAGGACCAGCGTACTCTGCAGAGTTGTGACTGTCAATTCCATTTCTCTCTCTCCTTTACTCCCAACCCGTCCGTTCCATAAATGAGAACAAAAACTCCCGAAGATCCAAAATATAGCACTTTTTCTGCTTTATGCCCAAAATTCAAGGGTGGTATCTCCTCAATGCCTCCATAAAACGCCATGTTGCCCATGTATACAGTACATATATCCCATCACTTTCTTTTTCTCTTACTCCGTCAAATTAAAACGTTGAAACTCTTTCCATACTCTTCCCCTTTCAAAAAATTCCTTCTCAATAAACCAACCCTTGCATTTTCTCCAAATCAAAATATTTCAATTCGTCAAATATTTACGGCACCCACCCCGGGCTCTGCCCCAACCCAACATTGCTCAAATTCCCCCTATACGCTCTCTGACCAGCCTCATAACCCTGCTGATAATCTCTCTGCTGCTGATAACTTGCACCTTGCTGTTGTTGTTGCTGTTGCTGCTGCTGTTGCTGTTGCGGCCTCGCCATTACCAAGATCTCAAATGCGTCGACGCGAGCTTTCAAGCCTGCGTTTTCGCGCGTGAGATATGAGTTTCGCTTCTCGAGGTGGGCGATATATTCTGTTGCTTTTGACAAGATGGTTGCCTTCGAAAACTTGTTAGCCCGTAGTCCCCAAAAAAGAGAAGTTTGGGAGCGGGTGATAAGAGGGAAAGGAAGGAGACTGACCTTATTTAATTTATGCGCTGGCGTCAACCCTTGCAAATCCTCCTCGCCATTCATATCATCATCTTCATCGTCATGTTTTGCCATAACGCGCAAGCTAGGCACCGAATCCCTCAACTCGGCAATCTTATCGTTCAGATTGTTGCGGTAGCGCTTCTCAATCATGTTGTGACTTGACTTCTTACCACGACCCATCGCAGCGTTATGTTGCGTCTTTGCAGGCGGCGGGTCATCGAATTCCTCGGAATCTTCGTCGAATTGTTGATGTTGTATGCTGGAAGCTGTGGATTTACGCTTGCGTTGACGGGTCGAGATGCTGGATGAGGATGCGAGGTTGTTTTTTGATGCTGCGGCTTGGCCGGATTGGTTTTTGGATGGGGAGGAGGGTGAACCGCCCATACTTGATGTTCTTGAGACTGGGGTGGGGAATTTGGTGTTGGATGTTGAGGAGGAGGAGGAGGGTGGCATTGCGATATCTCTCAGTCTCGCTTCCTCTTGAGGACTCAGATTGCTCGTGAAAAATGGCAGTGCGGCTTGTTGCTGGAGTGGACTTCTGACGGCGGGGAAGTTCCAGGTAGTCGTGGTTGGTGGATAGATCGTTTCTCTGGGGTTGAGGGTGGATGGATTGGTGAGGAGGGGACGGCTTTGGAAGAGTGGAGAAGAGGAAACAGGATCTTCGATGAATACTACAGTGTCTTCGGGGTCGCCTCCAGTGCGGAGGTTGTTCATGTCGTTGAGGGGCTCTTCACTGTTGTCGTCCCAGCGAAGCCAGTCTTCGAATGAGCCGAGATCTAGTGGTTCTTCCACTTCGTCAACTTTGATTTGCTTTCTCTTGTAGTTGGGTACGGTGCCGATGGTGGGAAAGGCTGAGCGGAGATCCGGAGGCGAAATTGGCGTGGCTGGTGATGTTAGGATGGAATCGTCGGAGAGGAAGTCGTCTGTGAAGGGACTGGAGTTCCAATAGCTGTTTGGTGATGCACCGTTCTTCTGTAAGAAGTGTGTTAGAGGAGGCATTGGAAATATTTTGTGATTGAGGTTGGTACTCTTGGTTGTTGGTGTCGGGTCTTGATGTGGCGCTGGCTGTATATATATATACAGTAGTATACTTGAAGGCCTGCCCCTCAATAGACCCCAACACCCCAGCAAGGACTTACTGTACGGTAGTACCAGAAGTAAGGAAGGTAGCAATGGAGATGACTAACTTACATCTTCAGGTGATGTAGAGGGTTGAGCAGTAAATGTGAAGTACTCAACTGGCTTCTGGCAAACAACGATGCTCGCCATGAGTGCAGATGTTGTTGTCTTTGTACTGTTAGAACGTGGTAGTAAATAGTCCAGTATGATGGCTGACTAGATGGTTCTCGGCAAGCAGTTGGGGCGATATGCTGATATATGTCTCCGGTCTAAAGGGGGCATGCGGAACGGTACGTCGGTCCAAGAGAATGCGAAATCAAGGATCGATCAAGAGACTCGAGCACGAATTGCAAACGGGCGTAATTGGTGACTTGTCAACATCGGAGAGCGCCGACCTGAAGAAAGGGTGGAAGCAAGAGCAAAAGCTGGAGGAGAATACGCGCTCACATCATACGAGAGTGGCCTTCGAATGAGGTGACTGTGAATAACAAGTGGGCACCGTTTAGGCGAAGCACAGAACGAGATCCGCGCTAAGAAACCCATGAAATCCATGAAAGCCATGATTATGGTCAAATTAACCGCGAGGTCAGCCCTCTGAAAAGTGGGCGGACCAGGGTTAATCGCGGTCTGGGAGAGGTGGTGGATCACGATGATGGTGGTGATGGTGGTGGTGGTGGTGGTACAGACCAAGCAAAGTGTGTATAAACTTCAAAACACCGCGCAAAAAGGAGATCCCAAAACGACGCAAACCCACCGCGCACGGAAGGATGGCACCAATTCCACACTGCGAAATTTCCCCAGTGCCAGCAATGCTCCAAGCAGTACTAAACGAAGCATCGCCATTGGTTGGGACGGTTGAAGTGCAGAATCTTAGGTGGGAGCATGGGACGGTTTATGGGCTGATTTTCGAAGGTTCTGAAGCCATGCCCATGCACCTCTTCTGCCAGGATGTCCAGCCAATACGCGAGGACACCTCACCAAAGATCGTCACCGGGAGCGAACGGAGTCATGTTTTGCTGCCAATCCGGCCCTTTCCTTGATTGGCTGAATCAGCGCATTACTGGCAGAACATTGCAAAATCCACTGTTTGTCTTTGGGGTTGCGGTGTGTTGTTGTGTTGTTGTGTTGTCGTGTTGTCGTGTTGATCTTCACGCTACGTTTTTTGTTGTGCGGGTGATCCATTGCGGTGGGAGGAGCTTTGATGTCTGCTCCCCCTTTCCTCGTCCATAGGTCAAACTCTATCGCTCCCGTTGGGTCAGCGGGAATAAGAATAAGAATAGGCACAGTACTGCCTATACTAATCCAGCATAGTGTTGTTCGGAAACAAAAACACCTGGTCCCGTACCCTACCCGCACCGAAGAATGCAAGCAAAACAATTAGAGCCGCCAAAATGCCATGTGTACTCCGTACTTGCAATCTTCAATCAATCAATCCCGGCTTCCCAACACGAATGCGCTGCTTGAATAGATTGAATCAACCTGCTTGCGGCAAGGCATCAATCATCCTTCCTACCCCTCCCCCACTATCTCCCCTACATCCAATGTACCCAGCCAATGTTCGAATTCGCCGTACTGAGCGGGCACCATGAACCGAAACAACAGACAGGGTTTTGGCGAAGAGAGAACAACACCATAACGACGAAACTCGTTCGATTCTGACATCCGAATCTGTTCTTGACCAGCCCTTCTCCTCAAACTCCCAACGAACTTGAAACATAACTGGAAAATTGGAGGATGAAGAAAATGGGAAAGAGGGGGAAAAGGAGTTGTCAGCGTGAAAAGCGAGCCTCCTGATTCGGTATTTTGCCTCCCTGAATACTTTGTGAAGATGATCGAGATCTCTTCGGCCAATTTTTACGAAATATACGTCACGCGAGAGGCCCAAGAATACTGGGGAGAAAGTTACCATATATGGTAATTGTGAACTGTTGTTCGTGCTTTGGTAAAGAGAAAGTCACCTTTGCTTGGTAATTTTGCTTGGTATTGGTAGGTGCCTAGGAATAGGAGAGTTCCGACGGGCTTTTGTGGGCGAGGGAGAATTCGATGTTCGTCCTCCGTCGTACACATGCTAGCGAGGTACGACGGAATTATACCAGCGGCCCCGTTACGAAGAAAAAACAGCCCGAGCGATCACCGCCTTGCCGCACCAGTCTTGACTCTTGAGACTGAGAAGCCTCGCTTCTAGGCTTGTCTTTGCATTTCTCGTTCCTTCTCGGACTGGTCAAATATGTCGATCACGATCATTAGTTTCCGGAGCAAATACTTCGCAATGCATGGCACAGTACTTTAGTAGGAGGGCACATGAACATACAGACTACAGTATCAAGCATATCAAAGAACTACCGTCCTCAACTGCCTTTCCCCATAATACAGTATCCATCTGATATACGAAGGATGAAGTCTCGAACTGCTCAACAAAAAAGAATCTAGCTTACGAGAATGCAAAACGCTTGCTGTCCAACTGAGAAGGTTTCAAGCGTCAGAGTATAGCCTTTTATTGCTCTTCTTCAGGTCACCGGTGAGCACTGTTGCTCCCTTGTGGTGTGAGTTTCCATGGTGATGGTCCAATTCCAATCTAATATACCTGCAAGATGGTGACTACCCACAAACGATCCCCCTATTCTTACCCCACCACCGACACACCCACAGGAATCAGAGAAACACACCGCTCTACCACTTTCTTCCCGCTGTTAAGCATCTGAGTGAGGCACGTTCCGCATCCGTAAAGTCGGAAGCCGAGACGGAAGCCGCGGACGGACATACATGCACGAGTGAGCCGATTTCAGACCTTTTGGCGTGCTCAGGCCAAAGTGAAGGAGGTCGGTAGTCATCGAGCTCTGCGTGAGTCTGCTGCATCGGTACTGTAATCTGGCTTGGTTTCGTTGCAGGATAAAGATGCGTAGTAATACTTCGTGATTGGTTGACGGTTTTGTTGGACGCTTCCTCTCCCTGACCGCAAGCGACTAAAATATTGAGGGGAAGCGCTTTGAGGGTGGAAGAAGAATGCCATGCTGGTGTTGTCACAGGCCATTTTTACTAACCCATACATTTTTGCTTTGTTTGGATGTTGTCCTTGATGAATGATGATTTTGGCGAGTTGCCGTTTTGGAAATACTCGGAAGCTAAGACGCTACTTGACGACCTTCATAGTACTGACATCTTCCCAAAATGCCCAGCCCTTCGAAAGCACAAAGCCACAACTTTCCAGATTTTTGATATTCAACAAAGGTTTCCCCTGAAGCGGAAATAAACAGAACAAGGGATTTTGATTGCCCTTGAGCTTGCTGCTCACATCCACCTCTTCTATATGCGGACAGAATTGATTGAGGCTCTGCGACCTCGGCCGACACAATTTTTTTATGTCTTCCAATTCGGCGCCCTCTTCATCGTCTAAGTCAGTCACTTCCCAATGTCTGACAAAGAACTTCACTATATTGAGAGCCCGGATGGAGATGGTATGGCATGGAACCATATCCTTGAGATCCACGAGGTCTTGTCGCACCTGCTCAGGTCCAGTACGAGAGGATGACATGGTAACCATGTGAGCGAGACTAGAAGTAAGAACGAAGTAAGGAACGAACGAGGGGGTTCGTCGCAGACTGTAGAGTTGTCTGTACGACTTGACGAGGGCAGAGATGGCGTCCGATGCCTGGGCACACACATCGATCGGGGATACGCCAGAGCCAATAAGGCCAAGTTTGATGAAAGGTCTAAATAAAAGAAGGATCGCAAAATGGTAGTGCATACTTGTTGATGTCAGCAGACGCAGGTTGGAGCGAATGGCAAGCTTACTGAGCAAAAAGGACGGCGGGGGTGAAATTGTGGCCTAGACGCAGTGCTGCTGGGAGACCTTCGTACCAATGTAGATATTGGGTATATATGTCCAATAATGATTTACTGGTCACTTCGACACTTGGGGTAAAGAAATTATATAATGATTTATGAATGATTTCCGAAAGCTCACAGAAGCTTTTGAAGACGCTACGCACGTTTGAAGGTTGGGTGCATGGCCTATCCAATGGAGCTCCTGAGCGGCTGTCAGCACAACAAAGGGATCATGACTTCCGCACTCAGCTTACCATCATCTGTGTATGGCACCCACGCTGAGGCTTCCACAAACTCTACAATGGCTGGTTTATTGGCCAGTTGGATATCGCGAGAGAATTGTGGTAGTCTACCTGTGCTGAGAGACCATGCTCTGGAGGATATGAGGAGCGTGCTATGGTATCGTGGAGAATTATACTTACTGGTCCAGTGAAAAAGCACCCCAGAATGTGGCAGATCGTACTTCATGGTCTATCATTGCATCATGGCTAGAACCTTTTGGGACATCCTTGTGCAAACCGATTTCAATGGCAAGTCGGACTGATTGTCCGGACAAGAAAAGACTCTCGCTTGAGCGACCACAACTTGCTTCTCGTAGCGACATTAAGCCAAGCGCTTGAATGGTGGTAAGTACATGCCGATCTTTTTCTAAGGCCAAAAGTCTTAAAGATTCGGCAAAGAAGTGATCTCCAGCGGTATCGGAATCTGAAATTTCAACACGTCAAATTTATATCCGGAAACCAAATTGAAGATGCAATGGAGGCACTACCTGGGGCTGTTCCTAGACTAAACTTCTTCCTGGAAAGAAAATCAACTTACTATTTGGATCCGCTCGAGCCTCTGGTCGATTCGAGAATCGACAACCGAGCGCCAGAATGGCATTGACCAACAAAGATGAGCAGTATCTAGGAGTGCCTCGTCCAAAGTCCTCGAGAAAATGCTCTTTGTTAAGTGAAGCGAATGTCGGATATTCCCAGCAAAAGTATAGAGCCATGATATGGTTTACAAAAGCCCCATCTGTGGTCACATTCGTCCAGCTATCAGATACATTCAGATGGTGAGAGACTTGGTTTTTACCACCCAAAATGATGTCTTGCCCTTGAGCTTTTGGAGAGGATGCTGAAGATCTTGTAGAGAGCTCATGATCTGACGGTCCAATCAACGGATAAAATGAGCTAGCCCGAGATCCGGACCCGGACTGCTTCTCCGGTTCCCATTTCATCTGGTTGTCCCCATAATCTTTCGACGACGATCCTTCAGCATTTGGCGAGGAATTTCGAATTTCCCATGGCTGATAAGTTGTGCTAGACATCTGGTGTCGTGGAGTGGATCCGGAGTGCTGACTATCGCTGAAAGCTAAGGTCGATATAGGAGAGCCTTCAATACTCCGAGCCAAACGCAACGCTCCTCCAATTGCTTCCAGATCAGAAGGATGTCTGAAGGTAGTGGTGCGAGAGTGTGTAGCATCAGCTTCAGCCTGCTCCAACCTAGAGGCAATCGCTTCCACCGTGTCGCCACTTCGCAAGGGCGCCAGAACAGTGGTTGCGGCATCCGAGGAAACGAGTGCGCCCAGTACACGATCGTACTTACGCTGGGTTGCCCGAAGCTGCTCGATCTCGCTTCTCATATTATCTTTCGACTGCCGCACGGGGATTTCGTAAACGCATTGCACATCGGCTTGGGCCGAACACCTCCCACACGGGGTTTGTCCGTCGCACTGGGAGATGATGCAAGTTAGCCAATGCCCCAGAATAGGAGGAGAAGAGCAACACGGTCAAACTACCTTTGCTCGTTTCTTTCGACATTCCGTACACGCATTTGGAGTCACCAAACCGAGGCCTCGTCGCCTCTTTGATGGGGCGCTGGAGTCCGCCATGCTGCTTAGGTTTGCAGTTCGAGCGTGAGTGGGTGAGGTGGGTATCGTCAGACAGCTATCCTCCAGCTAACTGCGATTCATTGTGATCGAAGCGGCCTTGTAAAATGGGATCTGGTCCTCTCTGGATCGCAGATATTTATTGAAGCTGATGGAGCTGGGTTCACACTTCGAAATTTGGCTTTGCACAATGTGCCAGCTCGCTGCAATGACGTAGCAAGCGGCCACTAAGAGGTGAACCCTCGGCCAGGCCATTCATACCGCCATCATCGCATTTCTCACTCTTCAATGGGAGCGAGATCAGCAGAGTAAGAGCTTGCGAGGGCAATTGATCCTCGAGCATTTCGAATTTCGAGTCTTGGTGGCATTGTTTGGGATGGCGAGCTGAATCGAGGAAGAGACGGACAGGAACAAAGATGTACCAAGGGATGAGCGGATGCAGTCACTTTGCATTCCCGTGACTCAGGCGCCCAGAATCATGTCGATTTGTCAATTCAGGCATCGGTATGTCAACCCTCCGTCCCCTTTTCAAAGTTGTTACAATATGAATAGGGCGTGCCTCCGTACTACTGTACCTACTGCACGATTTTCGCCTGTATCAAGTACGCCGCCCATTATCATCACTGCTCAACTGAATCAGGAAGTTCTTGGCGCTCGCCACAGGTCAGTTCCCACGAGGACCGCCACGACGTCGAAGCCCCGTGAAGGTGGCCACCTACTACGAAACTAGATCTCAGCCGATGTCTCTCTTTGGCATATTCCACTTTCGTGATAATCAACACACACTTGTCTCTTACCCAAACGCCCTAGTATGGTCAAACTTCAAGGGCTACTGCACCGAAGCGTTGCCCGAAAGCCTAAACACGCACACACCTCGGCACGTGAGGGCCCCGCGAGGGCCCCGCTGAACACTCTAATAGAGTTTCCCGAAGAAGGGCTAGAAGCAAGGTTGATGTGGACTGTGGACCTTGAGATCTGCTTCGTATCAAGGGTAATTAATGTAACTTTTCTGTCTGTGCTGCCTCTAGATATTTTTCTTCGAAAACAGGGATTTACAACAAATCACCTTTTGTTTCACGATAATCTCTCATCGAAAGAGGTTCGACGCTGGCAAACTGCACTGACGTGAAATCTACGTTTATTACCCCTGATATGAAGTACTGGAGTACGGAGTACTAGCTTGGGTTGTTGAACCTCTCTCCCTGTCGTGGTATCGTATTTTGGATTTCGGTAGGGATAGGGAGTGGTGTGAAAACCCCATATACTTTCCGTCGGATTGTTTCCCCGCGTGGTGTTGGCGGAGTTGCGGACTGCGGAACACAACGGTGAGAATGATGGCTGGGATGTCCATGACGACAGGTCGGCGTGGAAGGGAAGATGGTGTCGGGCTTACGAGATACGGAAGACGGAGGGGTAAATCAGGGTGCCCGCCACAGTGAATGTCTTCGATTGCATCTTGATGACTGTTCTTGAGAACCTGAAGAAAGAGCTGGTTTCGACGACAGTGTGGTCCGATAATTCTCACAACGAGGAATCGTGGATGGCATCAGGCGATCTAATTTGTCTGGAAATGATTCTTGACTGATACATCTAGCCTACAAGCCCGATGAAGATCTCAGATGAGAAGACACCTGATTCCTCAGTGAGAATCCATCCCAAGTTGGTGCTTTCAACTCGAATGCACAATTCAATCAAAGGTTGATCAGATATGAAAATATTAATTAAACATTATAGATGGTCTAACACGCCTAACACCCAACGCCCCTTTAGATTGAGCACTTTTCTTAATCCTGTATCCTTCATCCCTCTATCCCAATCCCATCGAAACTCCCCAGAAGGAGGAAATCATACGCCAAAGTTCGCCGAGTTTTGGCTTGTCGTCTAGCACACAAACGTTCCCTTTGGACTCTCAAGAGTTCCAAGCACGCTCGTGAGATGTGCAACTTGGTTGCCACGAGCTTGTTGTTGCAAATCTGGCAGCTTCGGCGTCTATGAACTGAATCAGCACTGTGCTTTTTGGGGATGGATGTTGTTAAATGGAGCTTACCATGACAAATATGTCACTCTAGCAACCGGTGCCACAATAACCACAAGTTCGGCCTGGGATGACCCAGACTTCCTTGCCACTGGCCGCACATGTTGGGCATTTCACTCCTGGCATCTGTGGTTTTGTTAGCCATTGTTCTTCCATCGTGTGGGGAGTATATGAAGGAAACGGACCTTTGAGGGAGATGTGATGATACATGGCACGAGTAAAACTGGCGCGGTAACTCGACGGAAGGGAGCCGCTGACGATGCCTGGCAGTCTGGCTGGTAGCGAATGGATAGAACAGCCATGGTGAATGAGGAGGAGAGTTGTTGTTGTGGAAGTGAGAAGACGAGTGTCGATTAAGTGTTGAAGGTGGAGGAGTGTTGTTTATGTCTGTGTTCAAGCTGTCGCCGTTGTAGAAGAGGAGGGATGGAATGATGATGACGGTGATAATGATTGTTTTTCTTCTCCGATCCAGCGAACTTGCTTCCTTCTTATACTTCGTTGCCAACCAACGGTTATCCGCGAGTATATGAGAGAGTGGGAGTTTATGCAGGGAAGCTGTCTGTATCCCCTTTAATTTGGCAACATTCGAGAAGAAGTGTCGCAAATGATAGTGTGGGTATTTGCACAAGTGCCGCAGTTGCACTAGGAGAGTAAGAGTGTATACCGACAAAGCACCCCTGCACAAAACTATTGGACAATTCTGAGGGGGTAGTCTTCTCTAGCTTTGGCTAGTGGAACACAGCTGCCGTGGGCACGACATTTTAGTTCCGTGGCCTGATAAGATATACTTTTTTGCATGTTTCCTAGTTGCGGGTTATGCCCAGCCTTGACCTTTAGCTCTTGATACTAGGAGGATTGGGTGGATACCCAGACTAGGTTAGATCTACAGTAGTATTTGTTTGGGCGAATGCTTTTTAGTTCCACAACGCAGATAACCGAATATGCGTCTTCCAGCAGGGGTTCACCCGATCAAAACATCCCGAGTCCAATTCTTTCAATGCGCATTCTCGAAAAGCATGGAATGGCCGATCCGCGACCAGGGCTAGCTGCTGATACATCGCAAGTGCTGGTCGGTGATCGTGGTTGGTGCTCGCTATGGCCAATTGAGCAAACGTCCGATCGAATGTCCTCTGTCCAAGCGCTGAATCTCACGATGCCCAATGGCGGATGGTGCCCATGCAGTGGGTTAATTTTCGAGGAACAGGAGGGAGGGCGGCCTTCGAGGGATTAATGAGTGCTGGATCAAGCTCATTCCAGCCATTCGGAAGCGAGACCTCTCCTGCCGAATTCATCATTGTGCTGCCCCAGCCAAACGGCAGCCAGATTCGCAACCTAGAGGCTTTGATTACAGGTTACTTCGAAGCAGCAAAACGAGCCATGCTTTTGCGAACAGTGTTGGGCTGTTTGTCATGGCTTGGCTGAACTGTTTACCTGCCAAGTACAACGACGACGAGCGAGGGGCAATTCGTTGGCGTCTTGCTCGCTTTGCGATTGAGAACTCTTTCCGCGTCCCTTTCCCCGCTTGTTACATGTCTGAGGCATGTTTGTCGCCATTCTCTCTGCAGATTTCTGCGCTTGCGTCGCTCCTGGGTGGTCACTGTATGGGGGCACTGTGCCATTTTACCACAGCTTCCGCGGGTGATCGATTGACGGGAGGAGGACCGCAGCAGTACCCCAGCCCTTTCTGCTTCACTCAGCGAGCTTTCCGGCCTTGCTCTCCGGATGATTCGGGTGGTTTGATGCTGAGAAGCTCCTGAGGGCAGATCCTCTTGTTTCTTTTTTACTTCATCTTACCTGAGTTATGAGTTGCTGATGGTGAGTTTCCTCGTTCGTTGAAGTATAATGATCTCCACGAGCATCCGGGGGTCGATAGCAAATCAGCGCGCATGTTGACCTTGCCAGACTCTATTTTGCTTTGAAGGACGAGCTGTGACAGACCGCACGGACTGGAGATCATTCCCGATACGGCCAAGCGGGAGACATGCTTGCCAGCCCCAAATAGTACCAGGGCAAAATGGCTGAAGGGTGACTTTCTTCCTTCTTTTCCCCACCCTCGCACACACCTGTTGCACAAACCAAACCTGGCCAAGAGGTGCCCAGGTGTCCAAGTATCCAGGTACTTCCATCTTGCCACTACTGCTATACGCCGTTAAGCGCTGCCTCACGACCTTCCAAACATTCGATACTTCAAACACTTCAAAGCCCTCATGTTGCCCGATAGAGTGCTATCTGTACCCAATATCTTGCAAGCGCCACTCTCGCTCTTACGGACTTTCCAGTGGCTCACATCATCACAGAACAGAGTGTACGGAATACGACAACGCCATTGGCCCAATCGAGGACCTCAAATCTCACCAAGGACCAGCAGACGTATGAACATCATGAATGTACGATGTACGAGCATCTGATCATGTCCTTCCAGAGCAAGGAAAAAGCACAATCCCACAATCACTCTCCGACATCCAGGGCAGCTGCTTACAGATTCTTCGGATGTTGTCTTCCTGCTTCCGGAAGGATCACTGCAGTTCAGTAATGAAATCGTTGTATACGGAGTAGGTCATTGATGTGTTTTCAGGAGACGGTGTTCTCACCGTTCCGCTCTACGCGGTACTTCCCACACGTTATCCTCATATTCGATTCAGCTGCCACAATGCCTTGTCTATCTCGCTTGTCAAACCAGTCATTCAGTTGGCGCAGAAGCTGAAGGACTTCTAAAGGGGGGTAATGTGACTTTACCGCTCCACGGTTCTGAAGACTTGCCATTACAACTTGGTAACAATGAATTACTTCGATTTGTGCCACGAGAGAAACGGGGGTAATGACCACTTATCTTGATCTGCAAGGTCAAACACTCTCTTGAAAACCCTTCGGCGAGAAGGTGGGAAGTCGTGTCTTCTCGCTGTGGACGTTTACTGCAATACTTCCTCACTTCGAGCTTGGTAGCCGCGTTGCCTCGAATTCTTCTGCATGCAACGAATGTGGCGGTGCGGGATCTCCACAAGCATCATCCTTTGACAGCTTGGTCCGGACTTCATTAAACAGGTCACTAGCAGAAATGGGCGCCCAACCGTTGCTTACTCATGTGCCATCTTCATTCAAACGTACGGAGTGCAGACTGTACGGAAAGCCATGCCAAAATGCCAATGAAAGGGGGGTGGATCACTGCCAAGGTGCTCCAACTCGATTCCCATGGCAAGTTGATCGCTCCCATCGAAGTCTGCATCAAATCCATCGACGAGCGTGGCCCTCAAGCCGTCCATTCCCATCGACAAGAGATTTCACAGCACAGCGAACGATAGTTACATAGACGGCAAGTACTCGCAGTTCCACTACTCCTTATCGGTGTAACTTCTGGAATTAGGTACTGTCCCATGAAGCTCACTTTTTGATGAATCAAGAACGGGTCTACCAAGATCATCTCTGGTAAGGGAACTGCTCCCGCGATCCTGGTATCACAAATTACGCCGTCCGTTGCAGGACAAATCGCAAAAAACCGTTTTGGACGGCAGTGCTTGTCTCAAACCCTTCACAACGAAGTTACCAATACTAAGTACTCACTCTGTATGTGGAGGGAACTTCCGTATGTAGGCCCACATCAGTGGACTCAAGAAAAACCGCTGTGCCGGTGTTAAAAAGACCTGTGGCACCATGCTGTGCCACTTTATCTCCAGGTGCCAGATCTCTCCCTAATCTTTGTCTCTCTCATTTGTTCGCAACAGAATTAAATCATCACTAAAAATGACAACCCGCATGCCAAACCAGCATGTCCTAACACTTAGCGGTCGAACAAAAAGGAAAAAGAAGACCACCACGAAATCTCTCCAACGGCTACCTCGTGCTTGTAATCAGATGTTTTGCATTCGCATCAACCATTTGTATGTAGCCTGGAAAAACCTCACAGCCAACAATTCAGTAAATAAAACCAAATCAAACGACACGCCGCCATGAAACAGAACCCTGGAGCAGATAAAACAAGAAAATAGCAAAGACAACAACATGAATAACGAACGGCGAAAAAAGGACAAACCCCGCCAATTCAATACATCACTTCGTCACGCACGCGGAACCTGACATCCCCAACACTTTCTTGTGCTACAAGTATCACCGCATCCCCATTCTCTACGAAGATGCAGTGACACAGTACTACATGCGAGACGTACGGTCGTCACTAACGGGAGCGGGCAGACGTCTGCATAAACTTTCCACATTGCCGGAACCACATTAGGAGGTACCTCCGTTGTGTTTCGTACATTTACATACTGTACTGCTGTATAGTACGTAGAAAATTGTCTCCAGTTCGCTCCTCATGACCACATGATATTGATCATTTCCTCGTTATCGACATCGTCCTTGTTCCTTGCAATTTTTTTATTTTGTTTTTGCTTTTTTGTCCGTCGTTTGGCTGTGGCTTTCCAGGTTGGTGCTTGGGGGTTTGTTTTGAATTTGACAGGGCTCGGGTTTGCACTTACGCAGGTATCGCCTTGTTGAGTGACTAGTACTTTTTCTCTGTTCGCAGTAAGCAACCTGTACTGAACTGCACATATGGACCTTTCCAAGTTTGTAGGGGGCTTGATTTGGAGTCGTAGGGATCCGTTTCAGACTCCTATCACTGGTGTCCGTGCGGTGGAGCTGGATGTGCTTCAAACATTGATGGGAGACAACGGGCTGGCTGGCTGGCGGCCAACTCTATTGCTTCTGATTTGTTTCCGAGAATTGCTTTGACGCCACAGCAGCGAGTTTGCTGGTCTCCCCTTGTCATCTGACTATTCGGTGGTTTTTGAGTTTGGGTCTTTCTTAAGTCAACCAACTACTAGCCGCTCCCGTCTTTCTTCGTTCCTGAAGAATTCCCTTCGCACTTGGATTGCGACTTCGTATTTTTGGTGTTGTTTGTAGCCTGGGCATCATGTGGTTTGTGCGATGCGATGCTCCATCCAACCATGGCCTCGGTCAATTTTCCTTTTATGTTTCTGTTTTATTTATTTGTTTTTTAAAAAAAAAATCGGATGAGCTCATGGTTCGATGAAAGAGATCCTTCGTTCAGTTCTGACCTATTGTTGGCTCCCCTTGGAGCAGTCTCCGATGGGGCTTTGATTGGTTGTGGCAAATGATTGCCTATTTTCGGTGCGGGGAGCTTGCATCGGAGGCTCTCTGATCTTTTGTGGAGGTGGTGTTTTCTCCAATCTACAGTAGAAGTAAGTCGAAAACTTTCCCCAATGCAGCAAACGAGTACAAGTAAAAGATGGTCAGGCGTGCGTTTCGGCGTTCGGTACACATGGGAATGCCATTCAGATACGAAACAAAACGCCTGAATAACTTGAAAGCCGAACTATCGCTCGCACGCCTGGTAAAGCTACACCTTTACGAAAATCTCCTAGTTGTCTTGCCTCCATCCTGTTTCGCCCAAACTCTATGTGAATCCAAGCCCTGGGGTTCGTTCCCAAACCCCACGATTGGCAGAACTGGCAATCTGAGTTCATGTACATATTCTGCTCAGCTGTCACCTTGCTGCAGAATACTGGATTTGTGCCGTCTTTTTTCTTTGAAGATCTTCACGTTTTCTTGCCGTTTATGGTTTCTTCAGCTTTGCAGCTCTGCAGCTTATTCTTCAGCAGTTACTATTCATAGATCTCGTACAGTTGCTGGCCATGAGTGGCCAATTTCTGAAGAGAGTAATTTCGTTTTACTTTGAAGTACGTTGTCCTCTTGCATTTTCCATGCACAGGTGCTCGCCTTTTGATATGGATTTGTCATTTATATTATTCATACTTTCGATTTCTTAAGCTTCTCTATCTCGATCTCTTTCTGAGACAATTTGTCTTTTCGATTAGTCTGACCGAATGCCTGGTATCGCGAAATTGAGAATTGCGTTTCTTTAGTTCAACAGCCTACTTTTGAGGGTCCTTGCAGTTCTGAGTCGGCTACCTACTATATATGTCTTAGGGAATGTTCTCCTGAATCAAGGCGTGGCTTGAATGGAATGTTCTTTTCCCTTGGTCCCACCAGACGCCTGGTATTGGGCAGAGACAATTGTCTGACTTTTTGACACATTTGGGGCTGGTTTGTACCGTAGAACATTCGTGAGTCAGGGGAAATGTCTAAAGTAGAATATTCTTTGCGTTTTGTGTTTTAGACCCCAAATTTTTGGGTGTGTTGGCGTGTGTCGTACAGTACGATGGCTGAAACTTTAAAGATACTTTCTCACTACTGTATTCTGACGACGATGGCGTTGTTGTTCATCATAATCCCGACTTTCGTGTCCTGGAATATTATATCATTTTAACGTTTGTCTGAATTGATATCGGTCTTCGGCAGTGGTATCACTGGACAAAACCTAGCTGGATGGTATCCAATTGGAAAGCAAACTAGACTACCGCGTGCCGAGTTGCCGGTGCTGGATTTTGTCTTTTTTGACAAGTGGTCGCAGTAGTATCGATGAGAAGTCTGATTGGATGATTCAGTTGAGATATTTTGATATTGTACGTTCACTACCGTATAATTTCACTAAATTTGCGTTTTCTGCACACTGCATGCAGGGACTTACAAGATCCAAGAGCCCAATCATAGAATCTGCTATGTCGTTCACTCGTTTCAAGAGTAATAAATGTAACTTTTCTGTCTGTGCTGCTTCTAGATATTTCTTCGAAAACAGGGATTTACAGCAAATCACCTTCTGTGTTTACGATGATCTCTTATCGAAAGAGGTTCGACTGTGGCAAACCGCACTGACGTGAAATCTACGTTTATTACCCCTAATACGAATTAGGTTCTCGCGAATGAAATTAGAGGCACCACTATCAATCAGTAGGCGGTTCCAGTTCTTAAATTACACCCTGATTGGGCTCTCTGGCCGCGAAACGTCTGAGCGAACCTGCATGCAGTGTACAGAAGACGCGAATTATGTTAAATTATACGGTATTGCTTCATTTTTGGTACAGGTGACGGGCTTCGTATTTGCATTAGCTGTGTCGATCGACCAACATCTGGTTGATCTAAGAATAGAGAACACGAAAGTATATCTTCGGGTTGTACTGTTCCTCCGCGGACCCATTATCTACACAGGCAAGTTGATTCGGGAAAAGTCAATTTAGATCTGATAACCATAGAAATGATTCTTTGGCTCCGCTTATGCAAGATCACAAAGCAGCTCGTAAGGGCTTGATCTGGACAAGTCAACTGCGTGGTTTTAAATTCATGATAGTTTCGGACCGCTATTCCTTTCTGGTTTCTCATCCTTATCATAATTGGGATCGGTTTTTTGTCATTTTCCTCATGTCATCACCACCAGAAAAAATAGATTAGAGTGAATCAGCTGACAGCTTATCTCAGACCCTCAAAGCTTAAAATAAAGTCTACAATCATAACAACAGATGGTGAATGTACTTCAACTTTCGAATTAATCGACGAGGAATCGACCAAATTTTGTATATACCAGCTAAATCGATCCCTATCATGCATCTTACCGTGCCTCATGATGATTGCTATTCTAGGGTTTTAGAGCTAAGAACGACGTTTGATCGGAATGTATTTGCGAGATCTTCATGTCTAATGTATGTTCCAGCAAAAAAACATGCGCCAGTGTTGGTTACAAAGTAACACTCAGTACTGATGAATGCACGTGCGTAGTGAGACTGTACAGTACAATAGATGGTCAAATCCTGTCGTATTGTAATGTCTGAAGAGTAAGAAGCAGAACTAGATTTACGATCCGGTTCTGGTGTCTATGTACAGGAAAAACAAAGCGCGCATTCACGTGACGTCGCGAGTCACTCCAAAACAAGTAAATCGTGGGGAACGCGCATCAAGTATGTTCTGGATCACCAACAACCTGAGAAGGCTTGAGAGATGCAAGATTCCTGTGAAGCGGACACATCATTTCTATATAAATCAATGATAATCCGGATATCTAACAAAATGCCAAAGCCTTGCCTTGAAGAGATTTCGTGTTGCGTTGATCAGAACCAAAAAACACTCCTTTTTCCGAACAATCTTTCGCTTCATGTCTCTGCAGGCATAAATGAACTGAGCGAAGATGCCAACGAAAGTACACTAAGATATGTATATGATTATGTATTTGAACGCATTTTTATTTTATTCACCCCTATGAATTTATGTGAAAACTTTGTATCATAGGTATTCTAGATAGTACGCACTTGTGTGGTTGACAATTTGAGGGATCGAGGTGAGTAATTCTGGGATCAGTTGTTTGACAAACCCTTCCCAGGAGATGTCTAATATGTAGAATCATATTTTATTATATATCATGCACAGCCCATGCAGAGAGGTTTTCGAATTATATGCTGCACATCAATGTCAAAGCAAGCAGACTCCTCATCAAGAACATCGATGTCGCGAGCCGATTTGCATGGGTGCTTGCCAAGTTGCTCTTCAAAATCTACTCAACCCTCCCACACAATCAACTCCTCTATTAATAATCAAAGAAAGAAAAAAACACACCAGAAGTCCTAAATCCAAAAAGAATGATTCATAGTTATAAAATGTTTCTCGTTCGTCCTTACTTGTTACCATCAAGTGAACTCGTGTCCTGGTTGTGACTTCTCTCCCATCTATTCACATACTCCATCAGACCCACTTTTGTAACCCACCAAACCACCAAAAGTCCACCAAAAAACCCAACTTCCACAGTGTGCCTTAATAAGTAGAAAACCCTCTTTCACTCCGCCAATCCAAATAAGAGAGATATCGTGGTGCCAGAGTGGTTAATGGGATAGACTTGAATTCACCAAACTTCGATATCTATTGGCTTCGGCCGCGTAGGTTCAAATCCTGCCCACGATGAAGAGAACTTTAATTTTTGGCCAGACTTTTCTTCAGGACCAGAAAGAATTGTTCAATTGTTCGTTTTTAAAAAAATCTCTTTCTGACTTCTTTTTTGGTGACACTGAACAATGTGGATGAGAGTGAATAAAGCAGTTTCAACGCCAGCAGAGTTGCTCTTCGTTCCCTATCTCCTCATCCCCAAGAAATTGAACACGATATTAAATCATACCTGCCTATCTGTTACCCCCCTCCTATTCGAATTTTATCTCCAAAGCCACTGACTTCTATGGTGTCTGTCCATCAGCTGAAATAGTTGTGGACAAGTCAGTATCGGTCATCTTGTCATCAAATCGCTGGAAATTGTGTTTACATGCCGCATCGCTGTGCTGAATAGAGAAAATGACCCGTTTGCTTTAATTCTAGAGGATGAACAACAGGAATATTGGTGAGTAGAAAGGCAACTATTTAGCTTTAGGAATCTGCAAGAAAAGAGTCAAGGTCACCGTTGTTAAATCCCTCCCCGATTTCCAAACCTCAAAATTGAACAGGAAGGCAAAGAAAAATAATACCAACGACAAAAACCAAATTAAACGACAGCAAAGTATTTCCCGACGAAAACATTCCAACAGCACTAGTGTTCTTCTTCTTGTGATGCATGCACACCTAAACTTCTTCCAAGTCTGGAAACCCCATGAAAAGTGCACGCACGGTTATCCATCAGTCAGACTTCTAAATTCCCATGATCTTTCCAGTTTGAAATTGTATCGCCCCCTCCTACATTTCCTTTCGTGGCTGGCTGGTCTTTAATTTCGTCGAATCAGTCATAGTTTCTTCTTACTAAAGAAGAGAGAGTAGCAAAGTAATCAGCAGCCATCGAAAGTCCCGGGTCACTTTTTCGCTGTGATGTTGTGTTTGCACTCGCAATTTTTCCAGCTTTTGAATGACAATAGCAATATATACTAGGTACATACGGCGAAAATAAAGAGCTGAAGGGTGGAAGGGGAGGTACTGAATCTTTCTTTCGCTACCTTATACACAATCCCCTTGACGATGATAGCGACCAAGATCTCCTACACATCAAACAAGATATCCCATCAGAGAAGAGACAAACTTAAAGAGAGCAAAGAAAAGATCATCGATTTGGGTATACTATCTGCGCTAGCTAGCTATGAAGCAAGATTTAAACACAATAAGCTGGATAGAAGTTTTCTTCCACTAACAAAAAAACAATACCACCTTACCATCACCAAAAAGCCCAGGTCCTCCTACGCTTAGACTTCACCTCATCCGTCTTCACACCATTCCCATTCCTCACGCTCTTCCCTCTGAGCAAGCCTGATGTCGTACCGTATCCTTCCGACTGAGCTTTCTTTCCGTTTTTCTGTACGTTCTCACCTACTTTGTCTCTTTCGACTAACTTCCCATTCCCATTTCCATTACCATTGATATTGCTATTCCCACTGCTCGGCTGATTTTCAGCTAGTGTTCCATTCCCGTTTTCTTCCACCTTTGGTTTCTTCCCATCCACCTGCTTGTCCACAATCTTCTCATTACCTATTCCACTCACTTTCCTCGTACTCTTCCCCCTCATTAAACTCTCCCCACTACCACTAGGTTTCCTGCCTCTCACACTCAACCCTCTCAACATCCCCTTCCCCTTCCCGTCAAACAGGCCCCACGCACTCCGGCGTCTCATTGATTGTCACCTGAGAGTTTTCTCCACCTTGACTAGAAGGATACCGGGTGTAGCGACGCCGTTCTCGTCTATCAACGGGATGAATCTGTAGCCGTTTTGAAGTTTGTCAAGACGGATGCACGCCCAGGCCGCGAGGTCATCGTTCAGAATTTGGTTGTCTTCTACTTTGAATCTATTGGGTGTTAGTGAGAGGAATGCAATACACAAAGCGGAAACCCCGGTAATTGGGAAAGGAGCGAAATCGGAGAAAATAAATGAGGAAATTTAAATAAAAAAGGATCTAGTGCTACGAAGAAACTCTCTGTCAAGTAGCTTCCCGTGGTAACTCTCGTGCCCTACATACTCGGCATCGAGATGAGATCGCATCGGCCCGTAGATGCTTAGTGTATTCAACTGCGGGAACGGCTTTGAATGCAGGAAGGTTGTACTCAAGCCATCGGGATAGCAAAAGATGTGAGCGATTGTGTGTACCCTCGGCAGGGAAGATGCATCAAATTCTGGGATGGGGTTTTTGAAATATTAATCAAAAGTAGTACTAACCTGATGAATGTCAACTCCTCCACCACCTTCTCTATCGTGGGAAATGATAGCGTCTGCCCCTTAACCCCAAAATCAGGATGATCAGTCGTTCCATATGATGTCTTGGCCTTATATTCTCCTTCTTTTTGCTTCCCACCATCAAGCGATTCCTCGCCCGTCTCGACGTGAATCTCACACTTGACATATGGGTGGAAGCCTTTATCGGTCTGACCCTCTTCCATTGGAATGTGTTGAGCAGCGAAAATAGTGATGCTCAAATCCAAGGTTTTCCACTCAATTGGCTCAGCAGGATCACTGCGATATCCTGGTGGCTTCAGCACCCAACCATGCTCTCCTGCAAACATGCCCTCATTGAGCATCATCCCTTCGTCCAATTCCTGCCAATTCAAAGCTACCATTTGCACTCCTTTCCTCCAGAATACCGAGGGGTCGAGATTGGAGGAATCGATTCGGAGGCCAGATGGGTAGGCACGCATAAAGTAATCACGATTGTGGCTCATCATTTCCGCCTTCTGCTTCTTCCAAAGGTCAATAATGTCGTTCTCACCAATTGAGAAAACATGCGGTGGCTTCTTCGCCGCGGGGCTGTTGAAGGTGGAGAAGTGTTCACTGTGAGTGTAAATACCCAAACTACCTAGACTCTCGCAAATTTTGACTTTCTTTTTAGGCTGTGGTTTGTCGTCCTCTGAGGAGCTAGACGTGTCGTCGGATTTTGTAGGCACAGGTGTTAGGGCTGGAGGCTGCGTATCTGCAATGGCTTTCTTGACTTTGACCAGAATTTTCCCTCTGAGTTCGTCTAATCGAGGCAATCGCTCGTCGGGATTACATCCTGTGTGTGCTGCATCAACCAATAGTCCTGCCCATTCCTCCTTCATAATCTGTACCATAACCTCCTGTTGTTCCAGATCTGCATGCACCTCCAGACTCGCAATTATGGGAAGGTCGCTTGAGAGAAACGCAGATTCTCGGATCGATTTGCAGACGGCTCTGAATCCAACGGGTGCTGTCAAGGTCCAACCATGAAGTACGAGAGGTTCTCCATCTTTAGTTGACTTTAACGAAGCCGACTTTTCTAGAGATTTTCCAGGTTCTAATGTATTCGAGATACTCTTCGTAGTCTCGCCCTCTGCGATGGTCCCAGACTGCGTTCTCTCCATATCTTTCTTGACCTTCTCCTTGTTCTTGCCTCGGTCTTTATCCTTTACGCTACCGAATTTTGATTTTGTGATCGTCAATTTCTCGTCAAAGGTTTCCAACAATGATTGTGCCTTCCCTGCAAATGTGCTGCCTGTAATTGTGCTGTGCTTCTTAAATTCGGATTTGGTTGGCGAGGCTGAAGAGGAGAAGTCGCTTGATTGAGATTCGGAAGGTTCGCCATTGTGCACGTCGATTTCGATGCAGCGACAGCCACGGGTGAGGACCTGTAAACGTTAGAACAGAACGGAGAGATGAATACGCAATTCAAGACTTACATTCTTATACGCATCAGTAGTACTTTTAGATATGAGCTGGTTTCCGGTGAGGTAGGTGTTGTGGCTGCTGCTAATGTAGTAGTTGCTGATGGGTTTACTAAGGTCCTTCTTTGCGGGATCGACGTATTTGATGGCTTCCAGGCCGTGGTTGTAGTATAGCACCTCCAGGAATTGCTCAAACTTGTATGTCTCCAGCTTCAAATCAATCACTGTCTCCTGCACATCATTCAAGAACTTGGCAAATCTCTCCTTTGCGAGGACTTCGTCCGTCTTCCTTAACTCATCGAAGAGGGTCCGTAAATGTGCCAGTATAGTGTCGGAGAGATAAAGCTGGTGTTTGGGGACTTTGGATTGGGCTTCTCCTCCGCCGGCGGACACCAGAGGTCGCAGATTCCTGTGATGGGTTGGGGACAGCATTGTCGATGTAGCCATGAGTTTGTGGACGGAGAAGTGTTTTTTCTTGTTGGAAGAAGTGAAGAAGGGCATGACGACGGCGGAGACTCCAGAGAGCAGAAGCAGAGCTACGAATACCAATGCCAATGGCTGGACCACATTAAAGGTTGGATTGCAGGCTGTTGTTCGCTGGCTGTCTGCTGGGAGGTCTGCTGCTGCCCCGCATTGGCTTCTGCTATGGCAGGGCCCGGTGCACAGGGCTGAGAAGGGTGATGCCGAGTTTCCGGTGGTGACGAATGGTGTGTGGTGAATGGGAGGAGCTGGAGCTGTAGGGGAGGATGAAGCTGGAGGAGGTCAAGGATGGAGTATATTCGAGAGGGAGGCCGACGTTGTGAAGCAAACTTGTAGAGACGGGACGGTTTGACGGGACGGTTTGATCAACACAAAACAAGGAAGCAGCGTCGAGACGAGAGCGAAAAAGTTACATCGGATCAGTCGAGCTGCGGAGGACGGATATGGGGCTGAACAAGACCCCTGGAACTATTTTGGTCGCCGCTAATTTTTGGAGACATTGCACTGCCTGCATCTGGAATAGAAACACTTGCTCTCCCTCTCATTCGAATGCGGGAAGTGAAGATATACATGTCAATATGCGAAGCGATTTGTTTCCCAAGTTAATGGTGGGTGGTTTGTTTACTTTCTTTTTGTCTGGAATGTGCTCTCTGGCCGTTGGTTGGAGGTTAGCACGGAAGGAGGAAGGCTCGCGCCGCAACGGGCGCCAAGACCACAGCTTTGATCGATGATGCGGAGATGATATCAGAGTGTTGAGGCACCACCTGCATCCTCCTCATCTCTCGTCGTGATCTTGGTGCCGAAGAACCTTGGACAACATGGCCACGAAAACACAGAAAGAACACGAGCAGGAAGTCCGCGGATGGGGATTTAAAGATGTTTTTACCTGGACAGATGCACCGTAGCTCCCCCTTCCCCACAAACCCGCCCACCGGGAGAGAGCTAACGCCTTTTCCGCAGACACGCATACTACTCTCCGCATTCCCATGCAGGCCTTACTACACATCTCATCTTACGAGGACAGATGACTGTCACGTACCCCAACGACAAGGAACCTACGAAGGAAACCTTTGGGCCTGGTGATAGGGTCGATATTGATGCGGGCAGGGACCATGAGGTGTGGATTGGAAAGGAGGGATGTACCATGGTAATTGGCGAATAAGATACATTGCTATTTTGTTGGAATACTGCTCCGATTGCCTGTGACTCGACGGTAAGTCTATGGAAGATTGGAGGTTTCGGAGCTATGTAAAGTGAACAGGATAAAGTGAGCAGACGGAAAGTTGAATAATGCTAGTTTTTATGATCGTTCCTTGCTGTCTCTACCCTATCAAGGGTGAATTCTTTCTCTCCTTTCACAGTTCCGTGCCTCTATATCTAGCAAGCAAGAACAGTACACAGTTGAGATACTAAGTGTTGAAGGAAATGCTCACAAAGCCTTTGCTACATTTGTGGGTGGATGAGATAGATGATGATATGATGAATATTGATATTAATTAGTCAACGTCTTTCCTAAGCATTGAAAATCCAACTCCTCTGGAATTAAGTTCGTCTTTTCTTCTGCATCACAATCGTCCAAGTCGATATTCTGTTATTTACATGAATCTGAACAACCATACACTTTCCTCTCCGCTGCAAAGTCATCATCATTGCGACCGTTGTCGATTCCTTACCATTGCCGTTTTGCTTCATTCAGCTGTCAATTCATTTTCACCATCATATTAGCTCCATCGAATCTCTAGAAAGTTTTCATGTTGTCCGGAGGGCATCACTTGGCATATATCATCCTCACAACACATACTTCCTCCGGTCTCTGGATTCTTGGAGCTAGCATCTTCCAGGGTCTTTTTGAAGTTATTCAGACCGATCCATCCTCGGAGCGTTTCGACGATGAAATTGAAGAAGTCGAACGACTTGTAAATGCAACTGCATTTTGAACAGAAAGGGGAAATAATTGCCATCGTTGACTTGACTCATCTGTCGGTAGGGTCAGCTTTGACGGAGAGGTGAGAGAATGTGAGGCGATACTTTTCCAGAGGGTAGACGTGTCTAGTCATTATTCA
>JBAMDN010000910.1:0-30649 GCA_037074945.1 Tetracladium marchalianum | reverse complement strand
CTGACAGGCTCAGAACCGAACACGCGAACCGCCTCAAGAAAAGACAAGGAGATCTTAAAGTCCCTGCGCTTCTTCAATCCAATGCCGCTCTTGCAGAACCAATTCAGATTCCAGGGATTACATATCTCGAGATCAACATCAACGGAAAAGGTTTCGAAAGAAGTCTGCTGTGGAAGCTCTCGGCGTGGAGTTTCATGTGCGCCATTTCCCCCTTCACCAGTATCACGAACTAACATTACCACAGAAAACTTGTCATTTTGATGCTCTTCGGTTATCGTATGAAGGCAATCTCCATTCTAGGAAAAGAAGTCATGAACCCACGAGGACTCATCGGACTCGGTTATGACTCCCTTGACCACTGTGGACGTGAAATCGCCGAGGTAGTCTCCCTTATGTTCACTTCCTAGCTTCTAATTACTAATCTACCACTCAGGCCCTACTCGCATATGCTACTCCCGCAAATTACCCCATGATGGCGCACTGCACACAAGGCAAAGATCGCACGGGTCTTGTCATGATGCTCATTCTCCTCCTTCTCAAGGTCCCTTCAAAAGCCATCACGTTCGATTACCGCATGAGCGAGACAGAACTCATGCCTGAGAAAAAGACTCGGCTCAAGGAAATTCGGGAGATTGGCTTGTCAGATGAGTTTGCCAATTGTCCGGAGGATTGGGTTGAGAAGGTAGAGGTGCATTTGTCGGAGAAGTATGGCGGGGTGAGGCAGTATTGTAGGAAGATTGGATTTGGAGAGGAAGATGAGGAGAGATTAGTACAGATTTTGAAGGCTTAAGCGGAGTTGGCAGTATGGACGTAGAAAAGTGGTGCTGATGACTTCACTTGGAAAGTTGGCATGCGAGATGTGGATAAATACTGGGCGATGGAGTTGAAATAAAATTGCGAAAGGCTGATTGGCGTCTTCAAATTCCCGAATTTATTTCGCACATGTACATGGATGCCTGAGAAGTTCGGTATTGATACGAGAATCGCGAGCTATCCTACCTAGGTATCTTCTGCAAGTATCAGAGATCTATCAGGCACTATTCACCCGTGAAAGAACAGCTTGTGACTGTAACCAACTTTGACTTGTATTCTTAGCTCGTGTGGTCTCGCCAGGTGTTACACGCAATTCCCAAGTCGGCAGTTCGTTCTTCCTCAGATCAGCTTTATGTTCTGCCCATGTTCAAAGTACTTGACGTCGTGCTTATTCTCGCCTATGTTCTTGTCGAGGTTGCTTGAGATTAGCCGGCAAGCGGCAAAAAAATGCTTGAAATGCTTCGCAACGGCATCATTGCTTGACTCGCGCTTCATCATCTTCATCATCTATTATTTGACAACATCAACAACTTGACAAACATCTCCGCACCTCACAGCAACACCTGAATAATGAGAGATGAAAATGGACAAAGAATTTCGGCCGCATAATATAATTGCACAAAAAGGTGAAACTCTGCAGTCCCAACGATCGGACCTCCCCGATCCCACAATTAACGCCGCACATGTCAGATCTCAGGCCCGATGAAAACTTGCACTGATGGTTTTTCCAATATGTACAGATCTTCTCTAATTTTGACATCATGCCGCATCCGGACTGTGGTTCTCCCTTCACGCGGCCCCGGTCGCTCGCGGGTGGCTGGCGACTAAGGAGACATGGCAGCGATAGGGTCTACCTCGAAGTATCCACCTCTCGAACGAGCCGACTCGAAGGAGAAGGCCATCCGAATTCTCACAGGCTTCCCACTGTCGCAGAGCCGCGGGACGGTCTCCTCTCCCCCAATCACCACTTTTCTCCTCCTCAATCCCACATCCTCTCCCCGTCTTTCGGCGAAATTATGACGATGGAACCCGCTGTTATGTTCCACTACTTCTCCATGTTGAAATGTCACGAAAGATAAACAAAAACCCTGAGTGCAGATCTTCACTTGCGCGAGTCTGTTGCCTTGGCGGCTGAAGATGTATCTTGCTACACTTTGAATCTCGAAAAGATAGGAATTGTGCTGAGAGGCAAGAAGAGTAGGATTCTAAGAAGAGATTTGAATTCTACGCCTTGGCTTGTCTAAATGTTGAAATTTCCAGTCAAAATTTCAATCATACATAGTAAGGATCGGCAGGAAATACTTGAAGAGAATTTATTCTTCTTACATGAAATTAGGAAGACATCTCGTCTCGTCCAATCGCAACAAGGCCGTTGTGTTTAAGTTAAGGGTCCATTCTCCATACCAAGACCATTGTTTTCTTCCTCCTTCCCCATTGTTTACTTAACCTGTCGGACGAGGGGCAACACTCGTGGTATATATATATAACACCCCATTACCCCTTCTCCCTTCTCCATCTCCCTATCTCTCCATTCCTCCACCTCCGACGTTCTCAAACGAATCCGCAGACTTAGAGACTGCCATTTCGAACTTCTCCCCCCCTTCTTTCCTTTGCATGAGTAAACTAGCACCCTCATCAACATGTCGACCGTAGAGAAGAGCTACATGGGCCTTCGTGGTCGTGCCTTGAGCACAATGGTTTCGGTCATTGCCACAACAGGTTTCCTACTATTCGGTTACGATCAAGGTGTTATGGGTGGAATTATCTCCGCCGTTCCTTTTAACAACTACTTCCCCGAAACCAAAGGAGAGGATGAACAAACTTCAGTATACCGTGGTTTCGTCACTGCCATCTATGAGGCTGGCTGTCTCCTTGGAGCAGCATTCATTCTGTGGAAGGGCGATGCTCTCGGTCGAAGAAGAAGTATGATGCTCGGTGGTATTATTATGATCGTCGGTGTCGTTATCCAAGTCTCGGCTGTGAAAGGCCACAAGGCTATGGCGCAATTCATCATTGGACGTACTATCACTGGTATTGGAAACGGAATTGTGAGTATTCAAGCCTTCAGATCTTAACTATCTATCTGACTATTTCAGAACACTTCCACCATCCCAACCTACCAAGCAGAATGTTCTCGCTCCTCCAACAGAGGTCTTCTCATCTGTATCGAAGGTGGTGTTATTGCATTCGGCTCCTGCATCGCATACTGGGTCGATTATGGCGCAAGTTACGGACCAGACGACTTGACGTGGAGATTCCCTATCGCTTTCCAAGTCGTCTTCGGTATTATCCTCGTCATCGGAGCATATCTGCTTCCCGAATCTCCTCGCTGGTTGTTCACAAAGGACAGACACGAGGAAGGTTTGCAGGTCATTGCTGCTCTCGCCGGCGTCGACAGCTCTAGCGAAGTTGCACAGCTCCAAAAGACCGTTATTGTCGACTCTATCTTGGCCTCGGGAGAAATGGGAACAAAGGTTCCATTCAAGTCCGTGTTCACTGGCGGTCCAACACAACATCGCAGACGTATGTGGTTGGGTGCAAGCTCTCAACTTATGCAGCAGATTGGTGGCTGCAACGCCGTCATTTACTACTTCCCAATTCTCTTCCAAGATGTGAGTCCCCTCTACTTGTTCCCTTGACTCTCATTAACACATCTGCCCAGTCCATCGGTACCAGCCATGAACTTGCACTTCTCCTTGGTGGTGTTAACATGATCGTCTACTCCATCGCTGCAACGATCTCCTGGTTCGTCATCGAGCGCATCGGAAGACGCAAGCTCTTCCTCATCGGCTCCATTGGACAAGGTCTTTCCATGGTTCTTACTTTCGCATGCATTCTTCCCGACAATGAGAACGCCGCAAAGGGAGCTGCAGCAGGTCTTTTCATCTACATTGCCTTCTTCGGTGCGACCTGGTTGCCACTCCCATGGTTATACCCCGCCGAGATCAACCCTCTCCGCACCAGAATCCAAGCAAACGCCATATCCACCATGACTAACTGGGCATTCAACTTCCTTATTGTCATGGTCGTCCCAATCATGATCACCTCCATTGGTTGGGGAACATACCTCTTCTTTGCTTGCACCAACGCCTGTTTCATCCCCATCATCTACTTCTTCTACCCCGAGACTGCCAAGCGCTCTCTCGAGGAGATCGATCTCATCTTCGCCAAGGGTTACTTGGAAGACATGAGCTTCGTCAAAGCAGCCAAGGAATTGGAGTATCTTGACGACCGAGGTGTTGAAGAGTTGCGCCGCAAGTTCGATGGTATGGATTCGCACAGAAATGGTGGAGAGAAGGGATTCGCTCGAGGTGATGGAAGTGGTGATGAGACTGCTGTTGACGAGGCGGAGAGGCACAGGGCTGCTAGTCAGAGCAGCTCAAAGGCTGAGCACGACCAGAGAGAACGCACATCACGATGAGAAATTGAAAGCTCTTGATTGAGTCTTCATCGCATCGCTAAGTGTTCAATAGACTGGATTAAGAGATTGGATTGCTGGGCT
The DNA here is from genome assembly GCA_037074945.1 of Tetracladium marchalianum. Lineage (NCBI taxonomy): Eukaryota > Fungi > Ascomycota > Leotiomycetes > Helotiales > Tetracladium > Tetracladium marchalianum. Next base: position 26,334 of record JBAMDN010000910.1, on the reverse strand, counting down.
AATCCAAGAAATCCGAGGAGGAGAAAGAAACATATGTGCGGCTAGAAGCTCGCCTGATAAATACGTCGATACCCAATTTTCGTTATGTTTTTTGGCGATAGAATAGACAAGGGAAGATATAAAGATAGAAGAATATAAAACAAAGAAGAATATAAAACAATTAAATTGTCTAAATCATAATACTGGCGTGTCACATCTCATCGCGTTCATACTGTTTGTCGCGAGAACTTGTTGAGAAGCGAGGGATTGTTTTCTCAGGGCATTGATCAGGAAACAGGCAAGAATAACAATGCATCTAACTTCTCATACTCTCTGTAATGATTGAAAAGCCATGAAATAAGTATGAGAAGGAAGGGACGTAAAGATTCATTTCCAATCCCACCAAATCTTCATGTTCGAGCAGACTCTTGGTAAATTGCCAGTACTTAATAGTTTCCGGGCCACGCCGCATGTTTGTGAGATCTTGCCACGAACCCACGGGCCTGGAACCTTTTTTCCATGAAATGGCTTGAGTCGGAAACACCGAACTGTATTTTAGCTTGGTGTCACAATCTGAACTCAGGAATGCTGTTTAAATGGGGCCGCGGCGCTCATCAAGTTCAACTCCTTGTGTTTGTGCCGTGAATTTGCATGGTGTCCAACAACGATCCAAATTGGTAATAACGGACGCACATAACCCCTCATGTACGCAAGACTAGAATCCATGGACCAAGTAAGGATACCGGACATTCAGTAGATAACGACCTATCACATGATCGCCAAGCTCTCACTCATAAAGGTTCAAGTTTAGGCTAACACTAGCCTTAAGTCGCCTAGCCCCCTGCTCTCACATCCTGCGATCATCTCAACCAGCCACGGAAGGCGTCCCTTCCGATAGAAGGCTGCAAGATCACGGCTTCACCAAAATATCACCCAAACCACCCAAACCACCCAAATCACCCAAATCACCCCAAAGCCATCCACAGGGCCACAAGCCCCCACGGAAATACAAAGTTGGATGGCCTGATGACTGCATGACCAACGGTGAAGAAACGGCAATCTAAGACTCGAACTGCCCTAACTACTCCCCAACTTTCCCAAATTCCCACGTGGCGTCCTTCGGAAACACAACGCCCCGGATTGTTGACTTGGGTCGCTTAATTATTAGAAGGGGCTAATGTACTGTATAATCTTACCGAGGGTGGAAGATGAGAGGGGATGGGATGGTTTTTCTGAAGATAGTTCCGGACTGGATCGACAAGTGCTGAGAAGAGGGAGGTTGATGATCTATCTTGCTTACAGGACTTTGCTAATTTGGTTTGCATCTGACTACTGCTACTAACGGGGAAGCATGCAAACCAAAAAAATAAAAAAGAGGTACGGCTGATCTGCTCTGTCCGGTCTGAGAGGATGGGGACGGGTTGGCCACCGGGTTGTTTATATGCGTGCAGCGAGTGCTGTTGATCCCCTGCTCGTCGACGACTCGTCAGTCAACACTTGAGAGTATTTACCTTGACTCTCCTCTCCTGTACCACAGTACCTACTTTGTTTTTGTTTATCTTCTCCAACCTAGCTAGACATTGCACTCTAGGAACATCATTGGGAGGTGTTGTTGTCTTCATTAAAGATTACAATTCTTTTGGACATCAAATCCGTCCTTTCGTTTCCTCAATACTTGCATCTTGATCCGCATCTTTGCGGTCTGCCATCATGCAGTCTTTTGGCTTGATTCTAGTCCTCTCAGCTGTCGTCTCTTCGGCATCTTCGCATGTTATCAATGAGTTGGTATCACTCCCCAAATGGGGATTTACAGATCTATCTAGCACTACCAAGGGTGATCTTGGCGCACTCATTCCAAAGAAGTATACTGGTTGTGAACTCGCTGTATGTCCTTCCACTTCATCGACAACCACCTCAACATCATTCTTGGTATACTTACCAGATTAAAGTGTGCTATCCTCGCCATCCTCGTTCCAGGCGAACACTCCACCATCGGTCAAGCAGACTACACTCCCCTCCCCTACTGGTCCGTCCAACAATCCGAGGTCGTCCCCGCCTGCCGCATCGATGTCTCATGCGCCAAATCCATCTCCACCGTCGTGAAGATAACCCAACTCACCAAGTGTCCCTTCAACGTCAAGAGCGGCGGCCACGCTGCTTTCGCCGGCGGTTCAAGTGTTCAAGACGGCGTCTTAATCAACCTTGGTCATCTCAACTCCGTCACTGCAAGCTCCGACCGAAAAACTGTCAGCGTAGGACCCGGGCAAACTTGGTTTGACGTCTACAAAATCCTCGACCCTCTCGGTCTTTCCGTCATAGGCGGTCGCGAAGCAGGTGTTGGAGTTGGAGGATTCCTCCTTGGCGGGGGTATATCCTACTTCTCCGGTCGACGCGGCTGGGGATGCGACAACGTACAAAACTACGAAGTAGTCCTCGCGAGCGGCAAGATCGTCAACGCCTCCCCAAATTCAAACTCAGATCTCTACTGGGCACTTCGTGGCGGTGGAGGATCAAACTTCGGCATCGTATCGAGGTTCGACTTGGATTCTTTTGAGCAAGGAAATCTCTGGGGTGGTGGACGGTATTATGCTTTTGATACGAGTGCGGCTCTCGCAAAGGCGTTTGTGAATTTTAATGTTGCGGCGCCGACGGATCCTGATGCGCATCTTTATATCGCGTTTGTATATGCGGTGCAATTGGGCGGATTTCTTGGCGTCTCTGGTCCTGCTTATGCGAAGCCTGAGCCTAATCCGCCTATTTTCAACGAGCTTGGTGCTATTCCTAGCTTGGTTGATGCTACCAGTGTTGCGAGCATGTCTACGCTCTCGGTGCAGTTGAACCAAACTGAATATCTTCGACAGATGTAAGTCTCGACATCTACCTATCCAATCACACTTGAATCCCATCTTCAATGCAAATACTAAATAATCGAGTTTATAGTTTCCGAACAGTAACGTTCAAAAACAGCGAAGCACTCATCAACGAAATCATCAAAATCTACAAAGAAGAAGCCTCCGCCATCATCGACGTCGCAGGTCTCCTCCCTGCTGTCGCATTCCAACCAATATCTAATAATATTCTTCAAGAGATGCAAAAATATGGTGGAAATGCTTTGGGATTGGCTCCTTCGAGAGGTCCTTTGATGAGTAAGTCTATCCACTAAAATCCAAATACCACCTCTCTCTTTCCCTCCGCAACCATGCAAAAATCGAGAGTTTTAAACCCTTAAACTAACAAAAATCAAAACAGTTATGAATATGAACTGGGGCTGGTCCTCCGCTGCCGACGATGCCCGCGTGTTAACAGCCACAAAGAACCTGATCGATCGCTCCGTCGGTCTCGCCAAGAAAATGAAACTTGATGATCCTTTTGTGTATATGAATTACGCTAGTGTTGATGCGCCTGTCTATCAAGGTTACGGCAAAGATAATTTGAAGAGATTAAAGAAGACCAAGGAGAAATATGATCCAAGTAATGTGTTTGGGAAGTTGTGGAAGGGGTATTTCAAGTTGTGAACTTGTGATGAAGAGAAGGGAGAGGGATGGAAGGAATGATGGGTGAGATGGGAGGGGAAGGGGAGAGAGCGTTAGATGATTAAGTTTTCGGCATGTAGATACATTATACCCTTGGTGTTTATTCTAGCAGGCGTGGAAATGGCATTTTTTCCTCAAGATATGAACATAAGAGAATTGATAAGTATGAATCTTCGTCTTCGCTCACCGAATCCATGCCTTCCAGAATCAACTATTATATCAAGCAAAGGCTTTGTCTACTTGAACACCATAAGCTTAAATTTTCGCACGCAAATAACTTATGCACATGTTCAACTTAGCTTGGTCCCAAATAAAGTGCGTCCTGACTCTCAAATCAGAAATCAATTAGATGTAAGTAAATATGACCTCACTCACAATATCACTTACCAGCCCCGTGGAACAAATAGGTCATTCCCAGGTTTCAGTGGTAACAAAACAAAACATCGGCACTAAATTTCCATGGATTTATGTAAGATATACAGTAAAGATGCTAAATTCATAACCAAGAACCTTGGGACTCAAGACCCAGCCAACACACACCTAGAACGCAGGTAGTTCACACACATATTGATGATCATGATAACATCCACATTTTTTATTTTTTCAATTCGTATATTTGAGAAAAAAGAAATATCCAAAAAGTTTTTTAAAACTCAAGAGGTTCCAATTCACCAATTTGAAAAGAAAAAAATTGAAAAAGATTGCAAAACTCAAGAGCACCCATATACTACAATAGATACTCTATAGAAAACATCCGCGGTGGGGTTTGTAAAACATCCTCTTACGACACTGAAAGTCAACACATCGAACAAACTCACTGGTTTCTAAACCTGATTCGCCAAACCGACTTGGGCGAGAGCGAGTCGTCTTTTTCTAGAATATACAGGAGTTAGAAGTCGCGATTTTAGAATGGTGGGGTTCAAACGAGATTAGGCGATGCGATGCAGAACTTTCGTTGGGTGGGTGGGAGAAAGAAAGGATGTGTGGTAGATAAACACTATGATTACAATATCTCTCATCGGGAGTACTTGGGTCCGTCAGGTAAAGTAGCAGTCATCGTGTTTCCGCTGCCATATTATAGAGGTGTGGAGTTCTTCCAGGTTGAAGAGTAAGGTTTGTATCTTGATGAGGATGTACCCAGGGGAGATTGTGAGTTGAATGAGAAGCAACTAGCGGAGTATGAAGCTACGAGGACGGTGCTTGTGAATCTTGACACAGTGGGTAAATTATGGATTGATGAGCCTGTGTATAAGAGGATGGTGGGACCGCTTCTGGAGGGTTGTCGTGAGGTTGACTGTGTGGAGCTGGTTGATAAGATGGGGGATATTACTTCGGTTTTGATGAGCTTCCCGCGGGTTCTAGGGGAGATCACGCTGGCTGTTGAGAATGAGCTTTTTTCTGCAATAGGGGCGATGAGTTTGGATACTCAGAAGATGGAAATGTGAAGGTTTAGTAAGATTAAAATACTAGTATGAGAATCTTTTTTTCTTCTTTTTTGTTATACGCGATACATACACTAGAAATTATACAATACTCCGTTCCGCAAGTTCTGGCAGGCTTTTATGTTTGCGCCATTCCGCTCGTCCCATTCCATATAGCTTTGAAACACCATATAATTGTGTGAGGATCCATCAGGTAAATACGACGGGTGTGACGAAACGAAAAGTTCTGCCACATTAACACCACGAGCAGTACAGGAGATAGATTGTCGCCGCGACCTCTGTGCATGCTGCTGTGAGGATCCATGCACAGCAACCGAAACCGATGTAGCTTAATAATTGGCTGTTCTCGCGTTTGACTCGCCATACGATCATGGCGATGAAAATGGGTAGTTCGACTACTACGTCGAACGCTCCTTTTTAGAGCATAACCAGTTGAGATCTAGTTTCCGCAGACGCAAGTTCAAAGAGGAAGAAGTTAACATACCCCAAACCATGCACTTGAAGAACTCCACAATAGCTTCTCTGCTCACTTTGCGATCCCCAAACAAACGCAATGGCAACCTGCGTCACCATCAACAATCCAATATGATGTGCCGGCGTCAAGTAACTCGCAAACTTCGTCCGGAAGCACGACTCGTATAGATAATAGGCTGGATAATCCTCAGCGAGGAAGAATAGTAAATCTCTCGTGGTAATGCTCATCCTGTGATCCCAAACTTTGTGCTGTAAGTAGCCGATCCTACGAGGAATATGAGCACGGGATAGACGCCCAAGCAGAAAAGGAGGAAGAGCATGCCGGCACCGACATGGTAGTATATGAATGAACGGCGACGACGTTCGTTACCGGGTTTGTCAAGATTGTGGTAGGTGCCACCGTAGACTCGATGAAGGAGACCTCGCTCTAGTCCGTTGGAGATGAGGACGATGAAGATTATACCGACTGTGAGGATGACGCCGCCGTAGGAGAGATTTTCGGTGAGGTGCTGATATTTGATCCAGGAGATCTTGGAGCCTTTGTGCGGCAGAGATGACTCGCTTCCGTTCCGCATCGTTGATTTTTGACTTTGCTTAATTGAGTATGGCTTTCGAGTGATTTTGATTTTGTGAGGTCGGATGCTTTGAATAGACGAGTTTGCTTTTGGACAGGCGAGCTGGCGATGATACAAGATATTTAAAATGTACGAAAAAAAGAGAACTCAAGTCTATTCTGCGATGCTTGGAGTGATTGAGAGTCGATAATGAGCAATGATCCAAAATGACTTGGGCAAAGGAAGAGAACGAAAAAGAAGAGGACTAGAGGTTTAAGGACGACAGGAAATGTCGTAGAACTCGCTTGAGTGTATGTCCCTACCTTATATAGTATGCACCTGCACCCACCCTGATAAATTGTTCTTGAACAACAGCACAGCACGATGGAAGCTGAGAGGAATTGCGTGGCTCTCTCCTGTTTACCAGAAGAAGAGAAACAACATGGAGGTCCAGCAGGGATGGCACACCTTTCTGCTGTAAGGTACCGAGAATCCTACCACAGGTCGTAAAGCTTGCCGAAGCTTGTAGCTCATCTGGGGTAGAAAACGTGGGTGACTACGCCCCATTGGAATCACGATTCGCATGGTCAAGCTGTGGGGCTACGAACACGACCGGCAGTTTGAGGTATTTACAGGAGCGACTCGCGACTTTCCTATAAGCGTGTTGTGGCTGCGAATGCCTCGATAATGGTTTGCGATATTTTACATTGATGTTCAGTGCGCTTCGTTTTCATATGACCACAAAGGCTTTTGGCTTCGTCCTTCTCCAACTCTTTGCCGAGAAGATCTGTGGACTAGTCTGGATTCGTCAGTATGTACATACTTTGCATCAAGAAATGAAAGATCGATCTCGAAAATTCTGCTGGTGCTCGGTTGCTCCTCATTTGGCTCGGTTGAGTGAGATGCTGGAAGATGGGGCCAGTTCTCACAAATTGCCTGAATACTTTGGATGCAAACGCGTTGAAAGAAGCTTTCCTAGAGCCGGCGGATATCGGGATCTCAGAAGTGCAATTAAAACTTTGAAGCCAGTTGATCTATTTAAGCTGTCAGAATTATTTACCTCCAATAGGGGTCTGCAACTCACCAACACATCGCATGCAGACTCAACATGTGCTTCTCTCATCTGTTCAAGCGCCCTTTGACTAACCTTGTGGCGCCAGAAAACCTCCCCTCACTACATAAACCTTTGGCATCTCGACTTCTTTGCAGAAGACCTCAAATCTAGCGTATAACTTGTTAGAAAGTAGATTGTTTTCCTGGCCGATTTCCCGAATCCAGAGACGAGGCTGCCCGGCGCTAATAGTATTGTCGTGTACAGCGCAGCGCGCGATTCAAGGTTGTTTATTTAACAAACACTAGGAGTGCCGTCAGCCCTGAGAGGCTTCCGAGATCACGAATTCTGCCTCTCTGAATTCATCCATTTGTTTCGTCTAATTCTGCCCCTGCCTCGTACCGCCAGAGTAGTTGCACGTTCGGGGCACAAAATGCCCCGTTAGGACTTTGCGACAGAAACTTCCGAACAAGGTTACATAAGCGAAAGCTTCTTCTTTTTTCGGGTATTGGCCGAGCTCACGAAGTTTGAGGAGAGCCACAAGCGAATGACGGGTCTTGTGCGGTTGGGAGGAGACCTGGTAGAATGAAGGAATCCTGTTAACAAACTGAGGTACCGATACGGTTGGAGAGGGGAGCGGAAGGCTTCATGAATGTTGACGGTCCCGGCAGAGCCGCGTGTGGGCTTTGCCCGATGGAGTGAGTTGAGTACCAATACATGGAACCAGATCTGAGATATGGTGCTGTACAGTACTATAAGATCAATATAAATGACCCATCCAGATCAGTATAGGCTATCATGTAGTTTTCCGGACCATGGAGATTGTATGGAGGAAGAATATGTGAGGCAAAGTCACCGTAGCAGTCAATCTGAGGGAAAATATTAGAATAATTCTTGATCAAATAGAATGCCAATTCCGAGGGTTTCGACAGCGAGCTAGGTTGAGCTACTGTACTCTTTGGATTGCTGATAAATCCCAAGCTTTCCAAAGAAAGTAGCAAAAAGAGTAGCAAAGAAATACATAGAGAGTCCGAAGTACTTGTTAATGCCAAATATATGGTCACGTGACGCACCTTCATAAGCGATTGGTTAGACCAAGATCTTTCAAGCGATATCGTACGCCTTTCTCCATTCACACTCTCTGTCCTCCTTCCAACGACCTCTCCAGACATCCAAACATCCAAACCAATTTGAGTTGGAAATACACATGTGCCAACTGCCTTCTTTATGCACAGAATCGACAAACATTTCTCGGAGGTCATCAGTTGTCCGTTCCGATCATAATTTCTGCTTCATAATCAAATGATGTCAGGACAGCCGGATTTGCCGGCTTGCACGGTACTTGACAAACAAATCACCCCTTCTGATTTGTTTACTATAGCTCGCCGAGACTTTGATGGCCCATCAGCATTGCTGCTTTCACCAGGGCACGCGACCTATATCCATGTCGCTGTGCGAATCAAATATCGATGACAGTGCAAGGCCGACGATTTAAGCTTCTTTTTGGGTGCCAGCGTTATCTGATCCTGGTCTGACTTGTGGCTACTCGGGTCATCCTTTTCATTTTCATTGATGATTGCTCGCGGATTCGCTCTTTGCTCTTTGTCCTTTTGACTTTTTGGTATGGCAAGTTTCAAGGCAGACAAGTGCTGTCGAGTAATCCAGGACAGGGTGATCGGACTCTGCATGCATGTGCTGTTTCCCCTCCATTCAGTCAGTTTTAGTACCATTTCAAGTGCATGAGGTGAGGTGAAATAGAGCTATATAACGTCCGCGTTCCGTCGGATTTCCATGACATTTGCTCTCGGCCTCCGGATCTATCGGATTTCGCATGTGTTGTACATATATGACAGCAGGACCCCAAAACCCCTCCTTCCACATCGAAAATTTGTCAAGTTAAAGTCTTTCCTCTCGTCATCAATTTTTTTGCTTTTCTGAACCACATCACAAAATGGGGGGCATTGGAGCTTTCGCGGAACCGCTTGTGGTAGTGATCTTACTGTTTGGAGGCGCTTGGATTAACAGAGACTTCAATCCTGGATTACGTCTACTGTCAAGAGATTCGCGGAGGTTCTCGGAAGATGATAGCGAGAATGGGAATGATCGAGCAAGAGAAGCTGAAGGGTTGATTGGATCACTGGATAGCAGCAGATCGAGTTCGCCGTCACTTCTGCCAAACCAAGAACCCGAATATCGCATACGGACACTCAAGATATTTGGGCAAGAGATGAAAGTTACCACACCGAACACCAAGAGATTTAAAGGTTACTTCCTTAGCAGACTGCTTCAGAAGTTTCCATTCTTAGTGGAGTGTTGGTATTGGGCCCTTATTTACTGGGTAGGTTCGACCATTCTCAATATCAGAAAGTGTGCTGACCAAAACAGGTATACCAACTCGGCCGAGCTGCAACGGCAGTTTGGATTGTCGAAGGAACGATTCATCGCGCGGAGCAGCACGCCCTCGAAGTGATCTCCATGGAAGAACGGTTGCACATATTCTGGGAACTTCCGATTCAGGCATATTTTATGGAGCATCAGTTTGTGATGACATGGATCAACCGGGTCTACTCGTTCATCCACATTCCAGGCTCGATTGCGTTTCTAGTTTGGCTGTTTTACTACACCAACACAAGGAACAGGATTGAGGCTTCTAAGCAAGGAAGGCCCATTGGGGAAGCGACGGGTTCTCCAGCTGGTCCGAGGTTGTATGAAGCTCGCAGGCGAACAATGGCGTTCTGCAATTTGCTTGCATTCATTGTCTTCACGTTCTGGCCATGCATGCCACCACGTCTCTTGAGTGCTGACGACTCGGATACACCAATTGGCAAGCTGGCAAGGAGTTATGGATTTGTCGATACTGTCCACGGACCAGGAGGCGAAGGCTCGATATGGACCGACAACCGATTTACGAACAAGTTCGCAGCGATGCCATCTCTCCATTTTGGATACTCGCTATTGATCGGATTAACCATCGCTCTCATTCCACTCAACCCAGCACATCCGTCCAAATCCTCGATCATCCTCCCATTTTTCAACCGCTCTCACCCAAAGCTTGCGCCAAGAATACAGCTTCCGTCCTGGAGACGAATGGCCTGCGTTGCAGTTGGGGTATTCTATCCTTCTTTGATTCTGGTAGCGATTATCGCAACTGCGAATCACTTCATCTTGGATGCCGTGGCCGGTAGCACAGTCTGCGCTATTGCATGGTGGGGAAATGATGTTCTATTGAATTTGCTGGCGTTGGAGGATTGGTTTTTGTGGGTTGTGAGGATTCACAAGCCAGAATCAGTGGTGGTGGAGCTCGAAAAGGAGCAGGATGGATATATTGCTTCTTTGAAGGGAGTTTTGCAACAGTGATAGACGGGAATCTGTTGTTTTCTGCGGAGTTTTACCTAAATGTAGTAATGGCTAATAATACCCGAAATAGTAATATTCGACTGCTCTTCCATTGCACTTGTTCCAATGTTCTATTCTTAAGAGGGGATATATCTGCGTTAGCGGGTAATGCGCTATGTGGCGTACTCCACTCTTGAGCTTGTTTTCCTCCCACTTTCACTTTCGACCGCTCAATCGGGATGTGCCGTCAATCCACGAAGGATGAAAGATGGGATGGGAAGTAACTCCGTCTCCAAAATTGTTTAAAGACGCCATTTTTCAAAAGCTACGCGAGGCGTATGTTTAGTTGTGGAATGCTCTTCTAAGAAATAATTTTGCTCAAGCGAACTCTAGCGTCCCTTTCGACATATTTATGTCAAACAAACAGCAGCTCACGCCCTTTGCATGTCATTGATAATAACGATCACAATAAGATACATTGGTACCTCGTACCCCGGATTACCTATTCTAGAATTCCATGGCGCTATTCCCCCTGTACATTTGTCAATTTTTCGACCTCGAAGCTCTTCCATTGGCTGTGGGCGGGGAGGTGCCGCACTTCCGCTGGCGTCACCACCACTCTTGGGAGGGAGAGCTCCGAACAAAATAAAATTGTTGTCGCCATCTCGTCTCGTAATCTTTTCTTTTTTTACGAAGATGACTCCTCGATATATTTTATGTACAAGGCGAAGGTTTTAAATTCAAGTCAAACGCTGCAGCATGAGTATCAGGAGAGAAGTCGTGGTCTTGGAATAAGAATTACTCACGGCAACTGCACAGCACAATGGACAAGATGGACAATCACGCCAAATCAATGGAAGGGACCGAGGGTGGCGCTGCTTCTGCCCTTGCCCGCAGCCCAACTTTCGAAGAAGAACAACCTACGGTATTCGACGACGAGAAGAGATCAATTGATATCGAAGGCGCAAATACAGACAATACTACTCCGAAGGATACCTCTAATGGCTCTGCCTCTAGCTCCAGTCTCGGAGTCAATGACAATACCATCACCACTCCTCAAGATGATGTCCCACCTCCAGACGAACCCGAGGCGTCGCGCACGAAATTCCAAACCGTCGTTATCATGGCCTCTCTCTGCGCGAGTGTCTTCCTCGCTGCTCTCGACATGACAATAGTCACTACGGCTCTCCCAACGATTGCGCAACACTTCGGTTCGAGCGCTGGATATACGTGGATTGGTACGGCGTATCTACTCGCCAATGCCGCATCTGTCCCGTCCTGGGGGAAGATCTCTGATATCTGGGGTCGCAAGCCAATTCTGCTTGTTGCGGTGGTCATATTTTTCGTGGGCAGTTTAATCGCGGGTGTGTCGGTTACAATTGAGATGTTGATTGTCGCGCGAGCTATACAAGGCATTGGTAGTGGAGGATTGATTAGTCTGGTTAATATCTCCATCAGCGATTTGTTCAGCATGCGGAATCGTGGGTCGTATTATGGGTTGATTGGGATGGTCTGGGCCGTAGCGAGTGCAGTTGGGCCGATCCTTGGTGGAGTGTTTACATCTTATGTTTCATGGAGGTGGTGCTTTTATATCAATTGTGGGTTGTGTAATCCGGATGTTGTGTTCAAAACTAATCTTATATGCAGTACCGATCACTGGAATTGTCTTTGTACTTTTGTACTTTTTCCTTCATCTTCATAATCCAAAGACCCCGGTTGTAGAAGGACTTAAAGCAATCGATTGGGCAGGTTCTCTGCTGATCGTAGGCGGCACGGTTATGCTCCTATTGGGTCTCGAATTTGGAGGAGTAACCTTCCCCTGGAACTCGGCCACTGTCATATGTTTGATCATCTTCGGTATTGTGGTCTGCGCCTTGTTCCTTATCAACGAATGGAAATTCGCTCGCTATCCAGTTATGCCTCTTCGACTTTTCAAGCATCGCAACAACATTGCATGCTTCGGAGTTTGCTTCTGCCACGGTTTCGTTTTCATCGCTGGCACATACTATCTCCCTCTGTACTTCCAATCTGTTCTGGGAGCAACTCCACTGTTGTCAGGTGTCTACATCATTCCATTCGCCGTTTCCCTCTCACTTGTATCCGCAGGCACGGGTGTTTACATCAAAATGTCCGGAAACTACCTTCCACCTATTTGGTCTGGCCTGGTTGTTATGACCTTGGGTTTTGGATTGTACATTGATCTTCCATCCGATCGCAATTGGGTTAAGCTCATCCTCTACCAGATTGTAGCAGGAATTGGTGTAGGACCAAACTTTCAAAGTCCTCTGATTGCCCTACAAACCAAGGTCAAGCCAGGGGATATCGCTACTGCCGTTGCAACCTTCGGTTTCATCCGCAACTTGTCTACCTCCATCTCCGTCGTTATCGGAGGAGTAGTGTTCTCAAACGAGATGCAAAAACGCCATGCTTCTCTTGTCGACTCCCTCGGCTCAGAAATTGCGGATAGACTCTCTGGTGGCTCAGCAGGCGCTAGTGTCCAACTCGTAGAAAGTTTACCGCCAGCGCAGAGAGAGATTGCGAGACTGGCGTTCTTTCATAGCTTGAAGCCTATGTGGATTGTATATGTGGCATTCGCGGCGCTGGGAATAGCCCTGAGTGCGTTCATTGGAAAGAAAGAGTTGAGCAAGGAGCATCAGGTTACGAAGACTGGGTTGGCAGAGGAGGAAATTAAGAGGAAGGAGGAGTTAGAGAGGAGGAGGGCGAAGAAGGAGAAGATTGGGAGCAAGGAGGAGGTGTAGGGAAAAAAAAGTACGCTGAATTTCGCAGGGATAATTTGGGGTGGTTGTATATGTTTTAGGTCTGGAAAAGGCGTTTCTGCATAGCATATTTGCATATCACTGGAGTTTCTGTTGTACATGGGTGGATTGGGAGTTTTGAATCACGCTACTCTGGTGAGGGGAAGCGTTGGATACATATGGGCTGCTAGCTAATACACTCCCTATTAATAGACTATTTAACAACAACCGGTGAGTTCCCTACTATATATTTCTAATGCGCAATGAGGACAAAATGGAGAACATACTATTATTACTTTTAACTTAATCGGGAACTGGTCTCAGATTCTCACTTCCCGTAGCCTCCGGATTTACGACCCTAGATGAAAGATGAAAAGGTCTCTGGATTTGTTGTGTTTACAACTTCAATTTATATTGCCGAAAACGACTGAAGCGAGGAACACCTGACCAATGACAAGGCAACGATATCTTCACCTCAATATAGCATCTCCAGGCCCAACTTCTCTCGACATAGCCACTTCTCCCTCCACAAAATTTTCTCAATTGAATCCCTTCTGCAACAGATCGATCAAACATCCAAAGAACACAACTCAAAATGAACCTAACTAGTCTTCCCCCAGAGATCCTCTCCAACATCATCCGCTCCATCTCTAACCTCCATGACCCCAACTCCAACGACCACCAATCCCTTTACGAGCTCTGCCTCACCTCCCAACAACTCAACAGCGTCACTACACCGATTCTTTACTCCGTATGGAAGGAAAAGGACGGCGACTCTCTTCTTCAACTCCTCTCATTGGTATCTACCTCTCCCAGCCTCGCGCGTTCGATCGAGAGTCTCGACGTTCGCGATCAGCGTGTCTCCGCTACCTCTTCACCTGCCAATGCTGCGTTCTGGTTTCCTATCTACATCGGCAGTCGTTATGAGGACGAAGAACCATATCTAGATGGCCTAGCATGGGGGGAGCTGGAAGACCTTTGCGAGAGAGTCGGCATTCCTAAAGGTGAAGAGCGCGAGCAGTTGTTAAAGGCTATTGAAAAGAGACATTGGGATGCCGTCGTCACGCTCGTCATTTTAGCTCTCCCATCTCTGCGAAAACTCGGTCTTGATATTAGAGGTATCCCCCAGAGAGAGCGAGATCAATCACCTGATCTGATTCGTCAACCTGGTGTTTATCATTGGCTTGAATGGGCATTTCGACGTGCAGCGGAATTGCAAAAGGATCGTAAGATCGATAATAATGATGATGATGATGATGATGATGATGATGGGGTTGGTGTCGACGAACCTGACAATATTGGCGCACTCGACAAACTAGAAGAAATAAGTGTTACATTCCGCAAGATCATAGCACGAGGCGAGAGACAAATGGAATCTCAACTCCTCTTCCTCCTCTCGCTCCCCTCCCTCCGCAGCTTCTCCCTTACCAATATCGATCGTATCATCGGCCACATCCACACCGGTGCTGAAAGCAGAAAGGAAAAGCCCCTCTCGTTCCGGCACATCAAAAAGCTGGCTCTTAAACATACCCCCCCAAGTCTCACGCAATGCACCTGGGTCTTGCGATTCATAAATTGTTTCCCTAACCTGGAAATTCTCCGCATCGAAGCCTGGTCCCCACGATTCCTCCCTCAATTCGATCCATTGCATCTGCGTGACTGCTTGAAAGAACTCGCCGTCATCGCACCAGTCTGCCTATCCGAGCGCACGAGATTTTCACGCATCGATAAACACGTGTACAAGAATTTCAGCAACTTAGAAAAGATAGATGTGGCGGTTCAGCATTTGACTGGGTGGTTGGTTCTTCCTTCAGAAGCACATATCGAGAGGGATATGGGTGATTTCACAGAGAAGATTCCGATGGGTGTGAAGACGCTGGTGTTGAGAGGGTGTGAGAGACAGGCATTGGAGAAGATTGGGGTGTTCTTGGATTCGGCTTGGCTTTTGGAGAGTAAGCTTAAGTCTATTACGTTGATGTGTACGCCGACGAGGGAGTTGGAGACGTCGAGGGTTTGGAAGGAGATGGAGGAGTGGGAGGGAATATGTGAGAGGATTGGGGTGAAGTTGGTGCTTAAGATTGAGTGAAACTGTAATGCTGATATTTGAGGTTGAGGTTGAGCTGGTGTTGATGTTGGTGTCGGTGGCTTTGTGGTTTAATGTGTGTGTGGTATTGTATAATTGGTTTTCTTATTCTTCTTCCTCAACAACTTGTTATTGCTATTGCTTGTCAAGCACTCATAGGGCCTAATCGGCACCCAAAAATCTCGCAATTACAATAATACGCCATTGCACTGAAATCTTTTGGACCTTGGTTGTTTACTTGCAGGGACTTTTCGATTTGAGCTTTTTGCCACACCGTATTGTTTCTCTGGTAACTGATTATTGCCCACGCTCAGCCTAATTGCTCACGCTTTCGTTTTAATGAAGATTTACATTTTCTATCTTTGTTTTGTCAGGCCGGGTTAGAGAAGAGAGCCAGCATACCTAGCTAGCTGTCTTCAGCTTCCCGAGAATATTGCATGCCCAAATCTTCGCGTCCGCACGGCATCTATGAATTCAGCATTCACAATTTCACACAGCCTCGAGTGAGGCACAGATGCAATGCACGAGAACTAAAACTTCCAAAGTCGACATTGAGATTGCGGAAAGATTTCTCTCTGTCACCGTGTACCGCTAGATTTCGGCATGACTACAGCTTTAGAATATATCTACTACTGTCACATTTTGTGCCTACTTACACGAATACCAAATGCTTGTACTGCGGCTACAAACATACGACGACTCGACGGAGAACATCCGTTATTCAACTCGGCATGAAACCCATCATCTGATTGCCTCGAAATACTTGCAGTGATGCATGCAGAACAGGATCGACACATCCTATCTGTCGCATGTCCTTCACTCGTTCGCTTGAGCTGTCTCTCGTGTAACCTTAAGGGGGCGCAGACAAAAGGTTGGCAGCACGAAAACTCGGTAACTACATGGCCGATTTGGTGGTTGGAAATGTGACGACCAGGCAACCACTGTTTGGCGGTTAAATGGTAGATGCGTGCTTCTTTATGTGTTTGAATGCTATGATATCTTGTTGTGATGCTCTTGGGAGAGAGGCTATGCTAGCTCGGCTGCGTGCTGGTGTTGTACCGTTGCTGTGGTTGGATGAATGGCCTCGCTTCGTGTGAGCGGCTTGGCGGCCATGACATTGACACTGGTGACTTTGTATAAGGAAGGCACTTTGCTCCTATCGGAATTGTATCATGCTGCAAATCATCTTCTGGGTCTTTTGAGATTATCTTACAACCTGCTCCATTCTTCTAACGCCTGGCATCGATCGACTTTTGTTCGCACGCACTTTGGCATCAGAAATCCACGTACCGTACTCCTAGAAACGCTGGAAATCATCTGATTGCAGGAATCGAAGAAGTTCTATCTGAGCGGCCACTCGATCACAAGAATGAGCAGATACGATGGAGATGGCACGGCTGCTGAGGGAGAGTACTTCAGGCATTGGGGAGAAGTATGCCTCCAGAGCTTCAGAATGACAAACCACCGGTCACTGGGGGGCAACATCTTCTTCCTGGTAATTAGTTCCACACTTCTCCCCCATCATCTATCAACAATAAAACCACTAAAAACCCCGCTCAGTCCTTCTTCGCCGCCACGCTCCAACCCCAGATCTTCCTGGCCTTCAAACACCGCACCCTCAGCACCGGCATCTTCCTCACCTGCGCCGTCATCCTCGAAATCCTGGCTTACCTCGGATACACCTACATCTCCATCGACGCACTCGCCTATCACTACGACCTCTTAGGTTTTGCTGCCTCTCAGTTGAAGGGGATATTCTTCTCCGCAGGTCTTTACTGCGTCCTTGCGCGACTGATAGTCCTTTTCGACGGCGATGATGTCGAAGGTGCGAAGAGCGCAAAATGGAGACCGAGAACATACAGTTTGGCGTTTATGGCTTGGAGTTTGGTCACATTGCTTCTGCAAATAGTGGGGGTCATAATGCGGACTTCGACGTGGAGCTATGATACGGTAGGTTTTGTTCGCAGGTTGACTATCAGATTTCACAATGCTAACTTGGTGTGACATGGCACAGCTCATGCCCGGTCTTGTTATCAGTGTAACGAGCGAAAGCATGCAAATCGCCTCTTTGCTCACATTTATCGGCATCAACATTCAGCTTGGTAGAGCGTGGAAGGCCAAGTCCAAGCAGGGCACTTTGAACATGAGATACGCCGCCGTTTATCAATCTAAGAGATTCAAGTGGTCGATGTATGGTACGTACCGTCGCGAACACTTTCACCTCTTCACTCACCTGCACACTCTCTCCCCTCCCTAGCCTATCTCTCCTCCAGACCTCCACTCCCTCCCCATCACTCCCCATCCAAAAAAGCTTAGAGAACTAAAAGAACTACCTGTGTCATATAGCCTTAGCACTAGCAACCATCACTTTTCTCATTCGCAGCATCTTCCGCCTATTGCTAGAGGCGGTCAGCGTCAATTCATACTACTACTACAGCGCCAGACCCCTGATCTACCACCAAATCACCTTGTTGGTAGTCGATGGTGCCATGATGGCAATTGCTTTCTTGTCACTTACCGTCTTTCATCCTGGTGCTGTGCTGGGTGGTGACATCTGGAGGAAAGGCAGTGTTGGATTCTTCGGTCGTGGTGCCAAAAAGTTTGGATTTGTAACAGAAAGGAAGGATAGTAGCGCTGTCATTGGAAGGGAGGGAGGTGTGAGGACTGAGGTGGGTAGCTTTGAGAGTGCGAGGAAGGAGGAGGTGGTTGTGGTGCGTGCGATGTGAGTGATGGGCCTACAGAGGCAGAGATCGGGGAGGGGTAGTTGATCCTCGTGTTGGAAAGGTATTCTGTGGCTGGAACTTGGTTGTATATGGCATCTGGCCATGGTATTGGTTCAAGATCGTAAGTGACCTTGAATCTGTAATGACTTCTCCTTTCTACTCTTCTACTTTTTTGGTTGCTGGTTCCGGCCGGGAAAGCAAACAAGACACTGTCACTATTTACTTTCCTTAGATTATCGTTTCGACGGTCATTGTTGACTCCACATCATAACATAGAAAAATACTGGTGCACCAGTCAATGGGCTTTCTGTAGAATTTGAGTGCATTTTTCAATAAAGGAAACTCAATACCACTGTTCAACGAATCCCAATTGTCATCATCTGAAACTTGGGAATTTCCCTGGGATGGATCCTGGTCAGCCGCTGATTAGGAACAGCTTTAAGTCCTGGGAAAGACCACCACTCCAAACTGTGCGATCTTCCAAAGACTTTACTGCCGAAGAAGCATTCAGATGGTTTGTTCTCTCATAATGTAAATTAAATGCTAGCGTGTTATCCACTATCATCACTTTCTGCTCGTCCAGTCGTCCACTGGGCGGACGGAGATCACGTTGCTCGCTTAAACCAAGGCTGAAGCGGATCACACCACATACAGTTACTTGATCGTCAGTTAAGCATAAGCAACAAGATAACCTTACATCCTTATCGGTAATATCCAGTCATCAATGTAGCCTTACTTAATCACGTTGCTATTCCTTTGATATTCTTCATTCGAGCATGTCGTGCTTCACATGAAAACATATCTGCCAAGTGACAACTACAACATCTGTCCCAATCGCAATACAGATTTCAAAGTTCATCTGATACCAATTCGAATTGCAACCTCATCAAAGTCACGGAAATCATTTCATCCATTTCTCGCCCGTCCAACCCTCCATCTAGCAAATCCATGTTTCTTCGCCATCGCGCGTCCAAGCGCACCGCATCCTGACGCATTGGCAGTATCACCGCACCGTCGCCAACCTCCGCCAAACTCCCAGAAACAACCCCTCATTTCCACTTCCTTTCCCTCCCTCTAGCAAATTCCGTCTCACTTCTCTGAGCTCTATCTTCAAGCTCTTCATGCTTTAAGCAAAATCGCGAGCGCGGTTGATGGGGATGCCCTGCTTGCCTCTGACTGGACTACTGCACGGTCGTGGAGAGTTTTGTTACAATTGGACTCAAATAACCCTTGGATGATTCTCCATATATATCGAGACTCTCTTATCTTCCCCGGTCGCGCAAACGACGAACCTCGAACGACGCAAGCAAACAGGCCAAGGGGCCAGATCACAGCTCGGAGTTTTCCTCCTCCATCGTTTCTTTCTTTCTTTTTCTTTTCCTGTGACATACCTTACTGCAGTTGACATACAAGGCATTTGAGCCCCCCTCGAGCCTTCGGGTTAAATACTTCTGTTTCTCTTCTTTTCTTCTTCTTTTTAACTTTGAATTCCAATCTCAATGTCTTCAACCCGAATCCCCTTCGCCCAAGCATTCAAAACCCAACCCGACAACCTCAGTCAACGGGTCGCCCTCAACGAAGACGAAATGGACCCCGCGGAATTCGTCCCTCGCGACGTCAGCGCGCCCTCGATGCGCGGCGGCGCCGGCTCGATCCAAAATGGCATCGTAGGAGGAGGAGGAACCTCTTTCTCCGGTGGTGGTATCAACCGCTCCAACACCCAACCCACTACAACCATCCGAGGCACACGCACACCCCAAATGCTCGAATTCGAGCGTCAAGCCGAAGAGCGCGCCCGCGAACAAGAAGCCATGCAAGAAGAGCGAGAGAGGATGATGGAGACCGAAGCGAAGATTCAGCGGGAAAGAGAGAGGATTGAACAGGAGGAGTATGAGATGAGACAGTATTATGAGGCGGAGGCGCTGAAGCATGCGGATGAGTTGAGGTATCATCAGGAGGAGGTGAGGAAGCATCAGGATCGTGTGAGGGCGCATGAGAGGATGATGATGGATCATGAGGCTAGTTCCGAGGCGTTTGCGAAGGTTATTGCTATGCCGGTTACGGCAGGGAGGAGGAGGCAGATGCAGTATTATAGGATGCCTAGGGTCGGGAGTGGGAGCGTGAGTGACATTAGTAGAAGTGGGAGTCGGGCGGGGAGTATTGATGGGTATGGGACTGGAAGTTGAGGGGAGTGAAAGGTGATGGGTGTGGTACTGAGGATATCAGTAACCATAATCAGAAAACGAATCTTCTCCATGGAGAATGAGCGACAGCTCGTGAGTGATCCTTCGACTCGACTCCCAACAAACTCGGTGCGTCAGGTTGAGCTCTTCGATGGATATTGTTAAAGATAATCCTAAGCGAGAAGCGAGACATGAAAAGCTGAACAGCACTGTAGGTAATTCCGTCCTCCACTATTCTTTTTAATTCTAACGATTTCGCTTTTAAATTCTAGGACTTGAAAATGACTAGTGGAGACGCTCCACTGAAGAGCTACCTTACACAAAGAAATTTCTGTCTTACCATCTGTTTCATTTCCGAATCTTTAGCAAATCAATTCTCCCGAGAAGGATTTCTGATCGGGGATCACTTTTCAAAAGTGACGCTGCGGTAGAGGACTAAGAAGAAAGAGGCAACACGACGGCAGCAAGGTTGGCGTTTCTTGGGGATCTTCTTTTGACAGTCTTATTTCAAGGTCGGCTTCAGGAAAGGTAGACAATCGACTTGAGGCTGTTCAGGTGAGAGATTCCAAGGCGGCAGCATGAATAATAACAGATAATTCTACTGGCTCTTTCTCATATTAAGCGAGGTTTACTCAAAGTCCCAAGGAGAGAAGTCATCGTCTCCCCCGCTTTTAATGATTTGATATTAAAGACTTTGAGAACAAACATCAAATTGATTATGCCATCCTCTCTCACTTCATCTAGCAAGACCAAGTCGTTTCTTTGATGTCCAAACAATCTTATTCTGATGATTCCCTGGTAGTTGTTCTTCTGGAAAACAAATCAAACAACGACAATCCTATCTTCTACTTTCTCTTGTTGATACGAAAAAATCTTCCTTCCACCCCTTCCTTCCACCCCTCAAATTTACGCCGTCTTATCTTCCACGCCCTGCAATCCCAACCAATCCCTCAAAATCACACAACTAAATCAAATAAAGCACACACAATTGCAAAGATCAAAAGAGAGAGGAAGAAACTTATTACACTTTATCTTTAAAATAGAAGATCAAACAACAACGAGGAACGAGCACGGCAGCGGAAATTAGACACACACACAAAAACAGCGAGGAACAGTCCAAGTTAAGAAAAAGAGATCGCTTGCAATCTGGACATTGGTATTGGTATCTCAAATAGGAAACAAAAAATGCGCAGGCCAAAGGTAGGAATTGGTTGTGTGCGTCAAAGAGCAGAAGAGGAATTCCAAAGCCCGAACAAACAGAAGTACTTTGAGACAACGAGTGTCATCTCATCGTGAGATTTGATAGGTTGTTTGGCGCAAAACGATTGTTTCGATATAGTAACGGAAAGAGGCAAACAATCTATTGTAGACTGCCGTAAAATGGTCGTTATGTGCAGGTAAGAATTCCAATCGTTAATGTAAGGTGTCTACATTCGGCGAGGAACGCTAGGCGCTGGTGCTGGTGCTCCATTTTCCATATTGCCGGTCAATTCGGCAACTCTTGCCTTGATACGAGCAACACGGCTCTCGATGGCTGTAGTCAATTAGCTTTGCATCACTTCCGTCAATCCGGGGTCAAAAACTTACTCTCTTCTCCGCTAGTCTCCCCATCATCAGTCCTCTGACTTTGTCCTCCTCGACTCTGCTCCTCACTTTGTCGCTGAGCGGCTCTCTCAGCGGCATTCTTTCGGATTTGCGCCCATCTATCACTGGCAGCTGGGGCCGGGGAAACAGGAGCAATTTGTTGCTCTATTTCCATGGGCTCGATGTCGCGGTTCTTAGCGATTGGTGGTGGTGTTGCATCGTCTTCACTCTGGCGAGGCGAATCTGCGGGCACAAAGGCTGGAACATCCAAAGGTCCTTGGTCGAAGCTGGAGAAGGCGTGCTTGGCTTCCCTTGCATCGTTGGTATCCACACGAGATAGATCATCGCGGAGGGAGGGCTCATAAGAGCGTGGGTAGGCTTGGGTATTGGGAGACTGAACAGGAGTTGCGTCGTCCTCGGAGATTCGCGAGTTCGCATATGATGGTGTGCTTTCAACAACAGGTGATGGCGAAGGGGCAGGTACAGTTTTCTTCTTTCGCATATTTGAAAGTCGGCGACCTAGACCATTGCTTGGGGGCTGAAGGTTAGCATGTGCCTGTGGTGGTGCCTTGTGAGCTTGTGTGGCATTCTCCGGAATCTGGGACTGGCGATTCTTGTTGCGACCAAACAGCTTCTTGAAGCCTCCGGTTGGTTCCTTCTTTTGAAGCTTATTGTGCTGTCTAGCTTTGCTTTCTGGGCTGGATCCGATTTCAGCAGAAGGCCTTGAACCCTCATGCGACGGCTTGTCAATTCTTGGTATTGGAACGGAAGAACTTCCACCTGCGTTTCTATCCAAGGGGTGCTCTTCAGCAGGTAATCCGACCTCAACAGCCTTCTCGGACAAGCGGACATCGCGGTCATTTACAGGTCCTGGAGTAGGTGGCAGGGAAACTGGATCTGGGCTGTTGGGTGATTCATCATACTGGGGAACAGCTGGGAGATCTCGCTCGCTTGACTCCTCATAAGGTCTCAAATTATTCTGGCTCTTTCCATTTCCATTCGTGTGCATTGTCGTCGCGCCCAACCCCTTTCCAGTGTTGGCACTTGCAAGATACGCGGCTTGTATTTCAGCCTTGTCGTATTTACTGGCCCATTTCATGGCAGGGGAGGCTTCGCTCATAATGACTGGTTGCAATGTGAAAACACTGCTGGTCTTATTCGAGATCATATCCGAATCATTACGTCCTCGTCGACTGGCAAGATGTTGCGAAGCTTCCTGTTGTCGCTGTTTCTGCTGGAGTTGAGCTGCAGCTGCTGCAATTCGAGCATGCTGATCCGGTCCAATACTTGTCTTGCTTGCAGCAACACTGTGGCTTCCTCCATAACCGCCTGGATTTCTCAGAGATGGATCTAGGGCTTGCTTTCCACCGGTCAAAGACTTCCTCCTGGCTGGAGCAGTCTTGTTCTTTTTCGAACGACCCCAGAAGCTTTTTTTCTCTGCAATATAAGCGCCCTCTTCAGGTGCGGCAGCCGCTCCCTTCACCATTTCTTCCATGACGATCCATCTTCCACCACGAATGATAGTTTCGATCAATGCACAACGACCGAACGCAGCCTTTCGGTCACTTGTCTCCTCGCCTGCCAAACTACTGATCCACACCCACCAAAAAGTATCGTCCAGATCGAACTTAGTGATGCTTGCAAGCTCACCAGGTTCAAGTTGGCGTGTTGAATCCATACTTGGGTTATGAGATTGAGAGCTTCGTCCTCGGGTATCAATTGGTGGCAAAACCTTGTCTGGTGGGAGCAACAGAGGAGCAGGTCCATTGTGGGCCTCGTCAACAAAGCCAGAAGAGAGAAAGTCTGCCCAAGATGGTGTGGTAGGTCGTCCTCCAGCCATAGCATTCTTAGATTGAGGAGTTGATCGTAAACCACCCTGCTTCTCTCGTTTCTTCCCAAAACTGCTATCTTCGTCATCGAAATGATCGTCGAAACCAGCAGAAAATCCGATATCTTCGAATCTCGACCATGATGCATCCGTAAGTCCAGTGGAATCTTGCGTGGTTGACACCTGTGACTGGTTTGCGCTGGAAATCGACTTCAAAACACGTCTACACTCGTCAGTCAAAGCCTTCACTGGATCTTCATATTCGGCATAGTCTTGAAGAGCTCGGTCCTCATCTCGATATTGGAAGTGATTTGCACGTCGAAGGAGAGCGAATGGTGTAGGCGACACAGAATCCACAATCATCACTACTTTTCGGGTGGTCGACTGAAGAAGCGAGGGCCTCTCGGGTGGATATTCGGTGTCCTGGACTAATTTTTGAAGGGAGATTGGAAGGGTTGAAATTCCGTTCAGGCCCTTGACTGAATCTGGTGATAGTGATCTGAGGTAGGCGAAGAATAAATGACTGGTCGCATCAGCAGCTCTGCGTCTATATTAGCCCAAGTAGCAAAAACCAGCAAAGTTCTCATACGCAGTCCATCCTCTATAACCACCATCAAAGCCATTCCCCGAATCAACATGCTCAAAGGCCCACCAACCTGCTAGTCGTGAAAGCTTTCGTCCACCAAGTCCATTACTTTTTGCATGCGCCGCAACTGCCGAGAGCAGGTCGAAGAAATCAAAAATAATATTTGTTCGTGCGTCCGACTCTACACTAAGGGGAATGAAGGTCGCGAAAGAATCGCGGGCCAAGTTGGAATCTAACGATAAATCAATATCTCGAACCATTGTAGAATTACGACAGAGGACGCACCTGTCTCGCCAACCTTGAATAGTTCATATGCTTCCCAGCCTACTACACCACCAGGAAGTCTGCTCCAGCACCATTTCACCACACTGCACAGAACCTGCTTGATGTAAGAATATATACCTACAACCATCCCTTCGCACTCACCATAGGCTCCGTCAGACGCAATTCATGTGCCAGACTTTCCCCTCGCATTAACTGTGTCCGGTCATAGAAATTTCGAACGAAGGAGCGCGCAGCGCTGGGATCTGACGTTGGGCGGAAAGGGAGGAGGAGGAAGGGCATATCCAGGGCTGTGGAATTCTCTCAATTAGCCGGTGTTACGCCAAAATAAAAGAGATGAAGGGTTCCTGCATTATCGATATCGATAGATGAAAATAATTTTCCATAGAACTGGCAACATACCTCTGGACTTTAATTCCAGCGTGCACCCGCGGATGAGCTCTTGCACCTCCTCTGGATCCACGAATGTTCTGGTCCACGCATCTTCCCACTTTGGCTTTGGAGGTTCCTCGCCAAAGCCGGTCTGCTGGACGCCCTTTTTGGATTTTGATACCTTTGCAGGGCCGGTGTTACTCCCCTTCAAGCGGGAGAAGAAATTCGGCATGGTGGCGGGTTTATCTTGTGGTGGCCGATCTGCTCTCCTGCTTGCTTCTGTCGTGATGGAATGTTTTCTTTGACGCGGATCTTGACCTGCAGGAAGCTTGCACTGCTGCTGCTGTAGCTAGCCTTACGAAGGGGGTAAACGAACGCGAAAGAAGAGAACGAAAGTGAAGTTGTAAAAAGAGTGTGAATGGCCCACGGCGCCGGTGATCGAATGTGCAAATTGGAATTGGATGAGTGATTAGGTATTTACATGAAGATAAAGTGAACAATCTGAAAAGGAGGTCTCGTCCTTTTTTTGCTCGCGCGCTCGCTCCCAAAGCGGAGGGACGGACGGGTATTGATCTTGGGTTCGGATTCAGAATTTCAGGGGGACCAGAATGCTTCAGGTGCAGCGCACAGATGCGTTCCAGGGCGGTGAAGTCGCTGCTAGGGCTGTCATTCGCTGGAGCCAGACGCTGGAGCTCGATCGGGCAGATTAGCAGCAGCAGATGGTGGGATGAATGGAGTTGACGTTGATCTGGAATAGATTGTTGATGATGCTGTTTGTTGTTTGTGGTGGTGGTGGTGGTGGTGGTGAGGAGAATGCAAGTTGGCGATGGTGAAACTCGCGTTGAGTTTTTGCTGGAGGCAACGGATGCAGGAGATTGGATTGGATTGGACTGGACTGGGAGACAATATCGAGCAAGGAAGCAGCATTATAACAAGAGCCCATCAACATGTCTGCAAACGACTATTATTGAAGCATTTCTGCCCTCCCCCGGCCACTCAGAAGCCGGCAGGCTCAGGTTGACAGGGCTCTCACGATGATCGACAGCGAGCAAAACCCCTGTCTTTCTGTTTTTGCACTCCCCCATGCTGCCTCACAGACCAGGTAGAGATGCTGTTTGCTCCATGTTTGTTGGCAGGATCAGGTATTATCGAAAGCCGACGAACTGCCAACGCATCTCTCTTGATTGTTTATTTCCGTCTTCCACGTCAGATATCGACCGCCACTCTCTCTCTGTTGAAGTAAGGCCTTCGGTTCTTGTGTGCAACAAACGTCTGCCCTCCGTGATCCCGATTGAGCAGTGATAGAAGGTGGTTAATACTGCTGCTGCTGTTGATGCTGTTGGTTCCTGAATCCTGAATCCTGACCGATGTCGTATCGTCAATGCAAGTAAGTTCATGCAACCAAGCCTCTCCAGAATACCGACTGGCATCCCTGTCTCCGTTGGTGTCAATAGTTCTTTTCGCCTCCCTTGTCTCATCGTGATCCGACTTAAGTGATCTATTAAGATGAGGTTAAAGCGATCGATACTAGAGAAAAAAAGTCTCTCGATTAAGCGAGTTATTATTGA
>JBAMDN010000907.1:0-29179 GCA_037074945.1 Tetracladium marchalianum | reverse complement strand
TTTTCCCAAAATCAAGGTCTTGATTGCTACCATTCTCTCTCATATGGTGGAAGTGCTCGCCTTCTCCAACGCTCTGCCATCTAATCAAAGACTAGACCTATGTAAACTCCTGGAAGAGGTGCTGACAACGGCCTAATATCCCGCTCCTTGTGCCATTCCCTTTCTTCGACAGGAATACTTTCTTATGAAATTGTGCTAAGTCGGCGAGCAGAGGATGGGTGAATACGGTAATCGTTCTGGAACTACCCGAGAGTGGAAAAATAAACTTATGTGTCTATGCCCCCTTCTGTGAGAGAGAGAGGCCGATGTAGATATATATGAAGGGAGCGCGGTTAACGCGCTCTAGGATTACGCTTTAATGCTTTTCTGTGGCAACCCCTGAAACAAGGCTTTAATTCATCCTCTGTCTTGTGACAGTTGTGATAGACAAGCGTGGAAGCTCGCTTATTACACCAATCGGTTGTGAGATTTCTCAATGTCTTCTAATCTTCACTATAGAGTTATGCTCATTTTGATGACTCAAGCCACGATTTTATTGTCAGTTCGAGCCTTGACGGTTGACAGATGGGACAGAGGGGCTAGATGGTGTGGATCGGTCAGATGATATAGAGGGAGCAGCGGAGACAGATAGGGCAGACGGGGCAGACGGGGCAGGTGTAGCAGACGGAGCAGATGGCGCAGAAGGAGTAGCGAGGCTGTTGGAGTAGATGTTCTTGTAGAGTGGCCATCGACAGCGAAGTTGTGAGCGTTTGGTGGGGAACCGGCGACGAAGTTGTCAGGCTTGAAAGAATGCTCGAAGTAGAAGGACCCATGAAAAGTTGTGGAGGGGTCAGAAAACCTGTCAGAAGCAGACAACAGAATAGATAAATACGAACTGGCAAGAATGGCAGCAAAACCCCCTTTAATCATGTCAAAGAAGGGGGTTGTTTGCGTGTAAAGGAGGTCAGAGCGGAGACCAGCAAAGCTGGCAGAGGAGGGAAAATGATGGAGAAGTAGCCGGAAGTTGCTTGATACGAGTGCCTGTGCCAATTGTAGCAAGAGATGGACCAATCAATGGGATCTTTGGTTGGTCTTCTACACCGTGAGAGCTTGTATAATGGAGAGAACGACCTGTGGAAGAGGCGATAACCAGGTGTTGATCGGCCCCTGGATTGTTAGTAGCGAGAGCCGGATCAATCGAGAATTTCTCTGCCTGACCTGCCATCATTCCAGAGTTTCCGTAGGTGAGGGGTGAGTTGTAGAGGATGTTGCTGGGCGTTGATTGATCCTTAAGTTTGCTAGTTGTGTTGCCACATTGTAAGAATGTTGGGAGGAGTGAGGGACAACCGAAAAGGATAGAACAGAGTGTTGATCGATACCGGGGCTCATGGAATTGATAGCTCTGCTTATGAGAAGATTCTCTGGTCGTTTTGACAAATTTCTATAGGATGTTTGAAAACTGTTTCTTGCCGGCACATCTTGAGCGCTAGGCTCGAGACCTCTAGCAACGGGGAGGGAGTTACTCTTTTTTTCGGACTTGGTGAAGCTCACCGAATGGTAGGCAAGATAGTGAGATTTACTAAGATCGAATTGTATGGAACATTGAGAGATGTAGAAAGAGATTCGATCTTGTAGGAAAGCGGCCAGAAGGAGATCAAGATGTTGTTAGGTTGGTTGCGAAGGAGAGAAGCCAGGAGTTAACACAGAATTCATATAACCAGGTAAGCGGCACCCACATGTGCCTTGTTTAACCATAGTATCAAATTCATGATAAAATTGATATGTAAGTCAAAGTGATTGGAAGTTCTTGATCAATATTTCCAAGCGGTGCATCTTTAGTATGAACAGTCCAGACACTAATTTTGGACGATCGTGAATCCAGACTTGACAGAGAAGATGACTGAACCTAGATGGAAAAATTCTGGCAGAAGCTTTAGAGAACCAATCCCTCTTGACTCATAACAGTAAAGATACAGAGAGTAGTTCGTAGTCACAGTCTGAATTCATCATTGGTGAACAGCAAAAACCACAGCCGGCTAATGTCTTGGCATTTCCGGAGTCTGGACGCAGTTTGTTCTCAGGTCATTCACACAATTGAAATACAGACAGAACAGGTGTAATATGCCGTTAAAAGACCACAGGTACTGTCAATAATAGTATTTGAAGACCCTTTGCAAGAACAAAGGTGTTCCCAAGGGATTAACAAAGATAGTGATTTCACAGTAAGACTTAGCTTTCACGAAAGTCATCAGTTTTTGTGTAAGGCTTAAAGCCATGGATTTTATTATTTATGACCCGTAAAAGTGTGTTCGAGTCAGCTCACTATCTTTAATCATAACAATACAGCCACGGTTTGTCTGCAAAATTTCCAAACCGCCTGCTACAGCCAACAGCCTGCTAGGCTACTTCGCCGTGGATTGACCACACCTCATTTGATTGAAAATATCCCAGTCTGCCACAAACGACTCGATCTCTTGCTCAATGGCCGCTCTTTGTAAATTTATTTCTTCAAGAAGCCTCAGTTGCATGTCGTAGAGTACATCGCGAAAGTCAGTCTTTTGCTGGCTGACGCCTTCATTCTGAACAGCATCTTCATTCTCCTCGATTTCCATACCATCCCTAAACCCCTCTGTCCCTAGCACCCAGAACCTATTCTCCTTCTGCATATTCTCTGCAATTCTCTCTTTCTCCTGCTTCACCTTCGCGGCGTTGACAACCTCGGCTTCCCGCTCTCTTTTGATCTGCTGAGACTCCCTGAGCAAGTGGGCGGCAATGGCACGTAAGTTTGCATTCCTCTCATGTAAGAGTTTCAGCCTTGTCGCATTATTTCTTTGAACATAGAAATTGTAGAATCTGATCGCAGATCTCAGCTGCTTGATTTGCCCATCTTTCTCGGCAAGCTCCCTAGCCTTTGTTTCCAGTTCATCGTCTCGGTCTGCAAGTTGCTTCTCTTGTACTCCGAGTCTCCTACAGACCCCTTGCAGTTCCTTGTCTTGGTCTTCAATTTGGTGTTTTTGCACTTCGAGGGTCTTGTATGCCCCTCCCAGATGCTTTTCTTGTTCCATGATTCGTCTACTTTGTGCTTCGAGTTTCCTGCACGCCCCCCTCAGCTCCTCGTCTTGGTATTCGATCTGTCTGCTTTGAGCCCCAATTCTTTTAGACGTCACTAAAAGTTCTTCGCATTTTTTCTTGAAATCCGCTGTCTGGCAAACCATCCAACGTTCGACTTCCAGTTGACGAAGATAGCAGGAACGATGTTCCGGTGACATATTGAGTGCTTTTACCATATCGCCGGGGCTGATGTCGTTGCTGATCACTTCTTCCATGTAATCATCTCGAGACATCCAAGAGAACATCCCTTGCGGAAAAGAAGGGTGACTGTGGCTCATATTGTGGTGAAAAAGAAGTAGGTATGTGTTGTAGAAAACCGAGGTTGATGGCGTAATGGGGGCTAATATGATATGTTAGCAAGAAGATGGTAGATAATCTTAATGGGGTTGCATTGATAGAAAGTGTATTCTTTTGATAGAGGAAAGAAGTTTTAGGCCCTGTCATGAACCGTTAGGATTGATAAGGAGGGACGCATTCCGAACCAAGGAAGGAGGGGCGGGGTGAAAGTACTAGGGTTTGAAGGAAGGCATATCCCTCTCCGCAAGTTCTGTGATTCGGCGCAGAATGGCTACTAGAAGAGTCGATTCAGTTGATCAGTAAACTCAATTAATAAATGCAGACATTCGGTCTCGAGATTTGTACTTCTAAATAATTTTCGTCGGAGTCCAGGCGGATATACATGTGTAGCACTTCATCGGAGTAACACCTTCCGATTGATTCCGATACTCGTTCAAGTAAAGCGAGAAAGTGTGGTGAGTCTCAGATCTATTGCACCTGCACATTCACTACATCATTTCATCAATGCCTGGCCCCCTAGTTGAGAGTCCAGTCTTTTAGCTAGACGACTAGAGACCCCTCAAAAGTCTACAGTACCCTCAAGGATCCTGATATTCTCTAAACTCTCCATCTTCAAACAGTGCTTTGAAAGGAAATTGCTGGTCGCCAAAAGGTCCCCCCGAAGCATCGACACAGTCGTTATCGCATCAGCAAACCCCCACCTCGAATCCCATCTGTAAATCTGGCTTCCAGACCACCGAAGATACTTCCACTTGCTCATGTCCCAGAAGTTAAAGATGTCTTCTGCATGGAATTGAATGATGTTTTTGGTGACTTCAGAACGTGATGCTGATTTGTATAGCCCAATTGACACCAGACGTGTGACAGGGTCGAATTCGTGAGTCCTGAGTTGAAGACATTCAGAAACCAGTCCTAAAGCTACGAAACTGTCTTCCGAGGGCGAGAAAACCTTTTCAAGCTCTGAGAACTGAGCTGCCATCTTCCAGATCTTCCCTAATAACATCTTTGGTAGCCTTCTGAGCAGCCCTTGAACTACGCTGTGAGATATGGCGACAGAACGGTGGCAACTCCGGCACGGTCTATTGGTTGCGTAGAATTTGTGATTTGATTGGTTCCGAATCTCAAAAACCATATGTAACCACGTCTTTATCTCTTGCCAAATCCTGAACTCCGGCTGTGGCTTCTTGATACCTCGTACTTTGATGACTGGAAGGTAGCCAAGTTTCCCCTGGTTGAAGTCTGCTTGCAGTTCTTCTTGGACTCTTTGGGCACTGATGTATAGCTCAAGAACTGTTTCTGGATGTATTGCTGACAACATTGTGCCCCATTCATGACTAGGATCAATAGATCGGGGACTGCAGGTCGGCCGGTCTGGATCTGGTCCACCCACGAGATCGAAAAGTTGGTGTTCACTTCCACACTCAGCAAACTGAACCAGCAGTGTGATCGTTTGAAGATTCGGCCAACTTCTTATCAGAGTCTTCCAACGCCGAAGATAATCAAAGCGAAACGTCATGGCAACTGTGGCTATGTGGCACACATTGAGAAACGGATTGTTGGTAGGAGATAAACCCTCGAGTGCTCTCCAGTTCTCGTGGCTGCTTCCATGCAATCGCCGCAGATATATTGTGTCTTTCTGTGGATTAAGTCGAGCTACTGCTTGGCTGAGAAATGGTAATGGTGCGGGAACGGACACTGGATACATCTCCAAGGCCAAGAGGCGAGACTCCATGTTTGTCGCCAAAAGAGAACCGAGCGAATCTCTTTCCTGTGGGCAATGCCCTTGATCGGTAGTAATGATCCGTGGGCCATTTGGTAACGCGGCTTTCCATATCTGTCGCCGAAGCTCCAAAGGAAGTAGTGGAAATAGTAGAAATTTAGGACAGTTGCACCAAGAGGTTGCTCCTTGGTCGAATGATGAGATCGGTGCTTCAAATGAACGGGAGATCATTCTGATCTGACGGAATATTTAAGATAATCGATATTTTGAAACAAAAATGCGGATGCAATTATTTTGAAATCAGTAAGGGCGAAAGCAAAGGCATACCTTATCATCTCCAAACACATTTAGGCAGTCATTGTGTAGTTGCTCAGCTGGGCCTGCTTAGTCATCTTCAGCTTGATTTGATCCTCCAAAATAGCAACGCATCACAAATTGCAAGTCAACATTTATTGAACGAGTTCATTGTTTTAATGTTGAAAGAAAAATCCCAGGAGACACACATTCGTGCCATTATCAGATGCTCGCACTAGAAAACATATGTTGAAAACAGATGCTATGAGCCCCAACGCCCCTTGAATGACAGCCAACCCTCAATTCTAGACTACCTGACCAGATGAAAATGCTTCCACGAGACAGACTAGGCCCATCTAACGATTTGAAATTCGAGTTCAGGCCTGATTGTCAAGAAATGATTTCTCAAGACTGTCTGCAACCACTCAGCCTCCCAAAGATCACGATTAGCAGCGCTCTGTGCTGCAAACAAGTCCATTGTGCCTTGGCTCGCTACGACTCGCTGCTTCGGATCGATGAACTTGTCGGGAGGGCTTGCTCCAATCCAACCGCCGACAACAATGTAAACCACTTCCAGGGAGTTGAAGGCATTAAGAAAGCGGATGAAACGTCTATTGACGAACAGATCCCGAGTTCGGCGATTTCCAGGCAGACGTGGACCGTCATCTCGTCGTCGAGCGAATGCCGCTGCAATATCGTTCAGGTGGACGGCCATGAATGACATGGGTTCCAGGTTCAAGGCTACATTACCGAAGCGCCTCCACAAGTTCTCGAAGTTTGTAATGAAGAATATGTTGTATGGATTGGCCATGAAGATCTTGTTGAGCTCGTTGTCTGGTTGTACTTGAAGGATGGTGGAAACTTCATCAAGATGAGCCTCAAGAGCTAAAAGAATTCAGCGTTGTTAGAACTGTTTTTTTCGCGACAGGGCTGGAGGACGGAAGGCACTTACCAGGTGTGAGAGAGAACTCCAGACGAATGGGAGGAGTGAAAGCAGTCAGAGTACCGAGCCCAGACATATCTCCAAAGACATGAACAACCTTTTCCTGCCTGTTGCGTGCCGAAATCCATTCCTTCTTGGACTCGGGCTTTAGTTCCGTGAAGTACTCCAGGGTGTAGGAAGTGTAAGCCGCCTGAGATCGGACCTGTTCAGGAGTACCCAAAGTAAGGAGACGGCCACCCTGTTGACCATATGGGGCATAAAAAAAGTTCCGGGCTGAGAAAGTACCGTTGGGGTCAATCTCAACGAGTGGAGGCCTCTCAACGACCGGAGCGAGTGGAATCTGGTATCTAGTAAAGATGGCCGGTCTGTGCGATGGGTCTCCATATGCAGTCAGGGCAGGGACGGGAGCAATCGAGTTGTTTGATGGGATGGAGGGAGTCATGATGATAGCATCAAAGTCGACTCTGAGGATTTTGTTTTCTGCATGGTCTTGGTCCGCCATGTTTGACTTCGTAGTCAGCCAGAACTTATGACAGAAGAACGAGTGAAAGTTTGACAAGAGATGGATGGTAGAAGTTGTTCCCTTCAGAAGGTTTATCGTTGGTTGAAGGTAAAGGAGAAGAGATTGATTGAAAGTTGAATGGCAGTGACCTTGATGAAATAAGCGAGGAAGCCCACCAACCAACACCTTACCATTTAGGGCCTAGGTCCCGTATCTATCTCTTCAAGTTAAACCCAATACATTATATATTTCTTATCAAATGAGAAGGACGTTCCTTGATATTTACTAGTGTCAAGGTGGTCGAAAGTTGCTCAAGTGTTGTCGCTTAAGTGTGGTCCGGATGTGATTTCTTAGCCGAGAGATGTAAACAAAGTTATGAGCACCTCGACAAGCATGCACCACCTGATCGAGACTTCTCCACTTTTCTTTCAATTTGGCTTGTATGGATTGCCTTTATCAAGCTTTGAGTGACCTTATTGTATTTTGTGTTCATGACACTTCAATGCCCATCATTTTCTTGCACAAGATACATCCGGACTTTGGACTCATTGCTCCACAATTAGACAGCCGAGCAGCGCACAAGCAGCAACACTACCAAGCAAGATTCAAGCACCATCAATACTTGAAATTATTTCAGCAAAATCAAATAGTTCAACAAGGGCAAGAAAGGCATTGGTATCCTCGCACGTGGCACGAGGCGATATCCAACGCGGGAAAAAATGTTTGAGTTCAAATCTTGACAAAGACAGAACTGCAAGTCCCATTTTAATATTCATCAAATAAACCAGAAGGGTTTGAAAATTAACTCAGAACTTCGATCTAGCTCGCAGAAGTCACAGCCAACGAGTCCTTGACAAGCAATCTTTTGCCCTCCTCTCCTCCTCCTCCTCCTCCTCCTCCTCTACAAACCCCAATCAACCACCCACAACACCCCCCGCTCCCGGCCCACCAAGAAAGGTCCTACTCCCATCCACAAAATGATTATACCTCCCCACATCCGTATCCGTCCAAAAGCCCGGCTCATAATCCACCCAACTGCGCCCATTACCCAACCACTTCATGTCCCTAATATATGCCGCCTTCCCCGCTCCCTCCTGCGCGAACATGCCGCTCCCCATATCCGTCGTAGTCCACTCCTCCTCCGTCTGAAAGATCTCCCCGTAAAAATACACCAACTCCGCATGATCCGCCAATGTATCTGCCGCAGGCACATCAGGGCGTCCATTACTAACCAACGAAGCGGGATAATACCCCACCCATCTCTCCTGCACAAATATCCACCAATTACCTTCATACAATTCCCAATGGATGAATAACTCATACTGTGGTCCATCGATTGTGCTTTTTGATTCAAAAGTCATACCGGGGAAGTAGAGGTCGTCGACTTGAACCCAACCCAAGACGTCGGAGTTGTATCCGCCTTTATAGTCGCCCTGGATGTAATTATCCACCGTGTAGAATGTAAAGAACCGAATATCGACACCACTAGTCCAAGGATAATACTGCCACCCCGCTTCGAGAGTCTGTCCATTTCGCGTGAGGGAGTTTTGAATCAAGGAGAAATCGCCGTAGTTTTGTACATAAGGTTTGAACATGGAGAAGTAGGAGGAGCAGCCGACGGCAGTGGTCCAGAGGTAGCTGAAGACGTACCATCTTTGGCCGGAGAATTGGCGTTTGTTCTTGTCGTTGCTGGCGGATTGATTGGGGGTGATTTTGTTGTTGTGCTTGTCGGTTGTGGGAGAGGGTGGTGGGGCTTTGCTTCGTGCTCGAGTGGAGGCGAAGGATGCGTCGATTCGTGGGATAGGAACACTTCCTGCGGGACCGAGTTGTGTGCCTGGTAATTCTAACTCTGAGATTGGCGTGGTGATGTTACTGCTTTTTCTGAGGGTAGCGACATCGTGGAATTCTTGTGGGATTGGAGGGGCTGCAGCGAGTTTCCGCTGGGAGGTTTTGGGGATCCAGTCAATTGTTGTTCCTTTCTTAGAGACTGTAGTCTTTTGAATCTTTAGTTTTGAAAACTTTCGGAGTACATCATCGCTGTAATTATCTACAGGTTGGGGAAAAGCAGTTATCTCAGTAACTAAAGAAAAGAGAATGACTGCCCAGAGCAGTTTGGGAGATAGTGCACCCATCACAAAAGCCGTTTTCAAGAAGTGCAAAAGCTGTAAGAATACCAAAGAACTCGAGAATTTTGCAAGCCCTGCGAGCTTTTATAGAAATCTGATCAGGCATCACCTCCATGTGAATGACAACAAGCCATCTCCTCACCAGTTCATGCAGCTATAGATTGCTCATAAATATCCCGTCCGCTTAGATAGACTACCAAGAATCGTTTTGCTCGTCAGTACGGGCGATAAAATGGGGAGATATTCAGGTACACTGTAGATCTTTCCTACTCAAGACATCATTCAGCCCTGAAAAGTACGTACAACAACCAGGACTCATAACATCCCATGTTTTTGACTCCACACCCTTGCCGCTCCCAACGTCTATTCGCTGGGTGAATATAGAACCCGAGGTCCAAATTCAAGTTCACACCGCAGGTTGCTTGAAGTAACAGGGAAAAGATAAGACGGGATAGGCCCTGGAGCTCGTATAAGTACCATGTGATATATCTTCAACACCTCTCAGGCTATTATTTGACATAAATATGCGCCATGCAATTGACCCTGCATCATATGCAAGAATTCCGGAGTATTATTTGTTGGTTTGGCTTGGCAACGGCAGTTGACCAGCATTCGTTCTTGCAGGCCTGTCAGCGGAAACTTTTGCTCGCTCGGAGTAAGAAAAGCGAAATGTTCGTAGTCAAGAAGATTCAATATATTTTATATTCTCGAATAGGTTATCAAACTTGCACTGAGTTTCGTATGTTGACCGACTTCGAAGAGCGACCGAAATTCAAAGTTCAAGAACTGGGAAAACATGAGCTTCATGCCCGATTGAGGCACAGGATACAAGAAAATGGTAGCATGCAAAAATAACTGCAATGACGGGCAGCTGAAAGAACAGGAACGCCTCACTTGGGGACGGAAATAAGTTTGAAGACTTCGTATTACTGACTAGAACTATTGGCAAGGACCCTAAGTGACTTCTGCGGGCAATTTAATGGACCAAACAAAATCATACTTAAGGTCTGCAATCAACACACCAAAGAAACACAAGCAATATATCCCACGGCTCATGGATCATGCAGCCCATCCGCTTAATCGATAGAGTCTTAGTCTTGACATAAAAATGGTCGTGGACTCGTTTGGGCATGAAAAGGAGTGACAGGGTTGCAATTTGATTCGATCACTGTGGGAGAACGGTGTAGCCGCTGTTCTTCGTCTCTTTCTCGGTGAAGGCCTCTTTCAAAGCGGTGAGAATGTAGAGAATGAGGGCGGCTTGTGAAAGGGCAAAAGACGTAAACTGGCTTAGCTACTTAGGGTCCGCGATGAGTTTAAAGAAGACGTCGTCACAAAGAAAACAAGTAGTGTGAGATTTGCAGACACCAGGTATACCCTAGTGTCATACTATCATGTAATTGATGTCGAGAGCAACAAACTCATCATACCATTACAACACATCACCTTGGGTACTGCTCGAGACCGCTTTTAGAGTAACATGTATACTTTAGTATTGCGATTCCTTAAATCTTTTAGCGTTCGTATATAGTACAATAGTATATCGTTTTCTTTAATCGGTTAAGGGGCTTAGGGGTATAATAAAAAGGGAAGATAGCGATAATGGATAAGAAATACCTAGGTTGATATTCTTAAGCATAAGGACTATACTAAGCTAGGAGGGGAATAATATTACAAATACGATTCTAGGACCACGACCGATCCTAAGAGCCTAAGGTTTAGAAGTATTATAGGTCCTAGGTGTTATGATCAGCACTTGGATCGTGGGGTTTAGCTGCTAGGCGAAGGGAGTTGTACATCAACAAGAGTGGCATTTTACAGTGATCTGGTGAAAGTGATGTCACCAGCTTTTGGCAGAGACTCTGAGGGCTAAGAAACCGAAAGTGGTTATCCGTTGCCATAGGAACGAATACAAGGATCGTTTGGATGAAGCAATTCGAACTCCCTTGCGAAGAGTACAAGTTTGTGCGAAAAGAGTCTTGAGCAGGAGAACACGAAATGGCAACAGTACTACAATCTTTTCATCCACATTTAGCTGTCAAAAACGCCGCTCGCATTCCGATTCCCACCTTGAGGACATTGTATAGAGCAGTTTTTTTGTTCGAGTGTATAGAGAAGCATCAGTTGAGAATTTCCCATTGTCAAGTTTCGTCTCCGTGCTATTTCCGACACCTCACTCCATTCTGGCGCAAAACATTCTGTTCAGCGCATTGGTTTCAGGTTTGATTTGGCACAAGGTATGTGAGAACCGGAAACAAGCAGATTCCTGGAACGTAAATTTTACTTAGCAAATTAAATGGTATTAGACACTAAGAAATTAATAGCAATGCCATTTCCCTACACTCTCTGGCCCACCATATCGCCATCCTAGCAAAATAGCGGCTCTAGAAGGACTCCGGCGTGCTATGGCTACCCCCTCGTCCCAGAGTTCTAGGCTTAAGGAAACATAGCACGCAGATTTTTATCATAACGCTCTAGATATTACTTTACAAGGCTATGGCACTGTATAATTACCACCCTACATCACGACTTTAAGAGCTCTAGGGTAACGAGAGAATTTGCACGGGCTTCTGTCCACATCATGACTACAAGTATCTTACAAGAGTGTCAACCTATCACGTGAATTAGAACCTAAACCCTAGGGCAGACGACGGATCCTCGAGAAGTGCCGGGAAATAGTACAGCCGAACAAAAATAGGACAAGACAAAGTGTTGTCCTAGTCTAGTTCGAAGTTCAGGCTTCCTATCTCTGGCTACGAGAGTTAGTGCCAAGGCTAGAGCAAGGCAATGCATTAGACAGAGAGCTAACACGATAGATGATTCATGACCTTCGAAGTACCTAAAGTTACTAAAAAGAGCTTTGATCTCTATATAATCAGGCGCTGATCGTAATAAAGAATGCCAACAGATAATAGACGATAAGGAAGAAAGCACTATCGGAAAATGCAGATCCCCTTTTCACCGCATATTTCGAATGAGGTTAAGGCCGAGCGCGAACAACTACAACAGGAGGAGGAGAGCACGAAGCGATGTTTTATAATCTGTATAAGAGCTATAAATTATATAGACCGACTTCAATCCAACCTCTCGGAAGACCTACTTCGCAAAAGGATCGCAAAATTACAAATCAACCTCGCGCCGTATACTTCTGACGACCTGAAATCCACGCGAGAGCAATTACAAGAGGAGAAAGAGACTACCGAGCAGTGCCTTGCTACCTGCACTACAGCCTTTAACTCTATACACCAACTTCAATCTAGCCTCTTAGAAGACTCTCGCGATACTGTCAATATCCCAGGAAGACTTACATCTTCTTATCAACTTACGGCCAGTACTTTCCAGGAATGCAAGGACATCCTTACACATACAACTATTAGCCTCGAAAAGCATGTCCAAGAAATCACTCGCAAGATACAAGCGCTTTCGTAGGAAGGTTTAGGATTAGAGGGTGGTAGAGCTATATACCAAGGTAGAGAACCGTAACCAAGGGGGTGTGGGTTTTTGAGTTTCGCGCAAGCTCGGCTTTCGTTCATTCCTGTAATCAAATGATATCGAACCCATCCTTGTCTTTTCGCCGTAGATTGTCTATAGATTTGAAATCTAAAAGACGAACCTCTCAGCCGAGACCCTTGATACCTCTCTGCGTGAATTAGTAATTCTGTTGGTTACACTAAAGTAACTATCCGTAAGATACGATTCACATGAAAAGGAGACTCTACAGGTCTAGTAAATAGGTTATGTTCTGGTGTTGTAAAGTCTAAGGATCAGTGACCGGGATCACTGACCTTCTATCTATGCAATGCAAAACAAACTCGCTATTTACGATCACGTGATATCGTAATACACTCTTACAGTGAATCGCGTTCCATGATCGCGTTCGATATTACTAACAAATTCTAATCGGTCTTTTAGCCTGACCTTGTAAATCTGACAGTCGATATACGCCCCTCCTTGTACCTTGCTCACACGCTTCCTCAGAAAGTGTCTACTTAAAGAACCTAGATCAGCATACGAGGCAACCCCTTCACATAGTGTTGGCGACGGGGTTCTAAGATAGAGAAAACGTATTATTGGTCTCTTGTCATCCTTAATGGATTATATTGCTTTGCTTAGAGTATTAGGCTCTTTGGCCTTGATGACCAGAGGATATTCATTAATTACTAAACGCCCACGCTAGTAGAATGCGGCACAGGGCTTCCTGGAGCCTCCATGGCCATGTTCGCCCCAACCCATGGTACTCCATGGGTCGGGTTGGAGTTTATAGAAGCCGGGTCACTCCATACCATAGAGTATATAGGGCCCTAAGACTTCGTATTGTATAAATGTCACAACCAATGGAATGACAAGCGAGTTTCTACCCATGTCTATCATTGTTGTCAAAGAATAGTATAATAGACAAAAGCCTCGTTTCAGGTATGTCACAGAACGGGCATTAAAGAGTAACCCTAGAGCGCGCTTACCGCTCTCCTTTTATATATATCTATATCGGCCTCCCTCTCTTACAGAAGAGGGCATAGACACATTAATTTACACTTCTACTCTCTAGTTATACCAGAACAAGCATCGCACTCACTAATCCTCTGCTCGTAGACCTCGTGCCGTGTAACAAGAGTTTAGGACGTTATAAAATTATCAAGTGTAAATATAAAATGGTGGATCTTGGCAGGGTGACTCCAAGTGTGACAAATTATACGAAGAAGATAAGGATGCGAATTAAGAACAGGTCGAAAAGTTCTGTAAATTAGGGTGAACATAGGCTTTGCACTACAGCTCCCTTCGACAATGCGATCGCTCATCATCACTCGACAGCGCTACTGTATAGTTCACAGCGTTGAAGTCTGTCTCTACTTGTTAGTAATACAGAACATACTCGATGCGCATTCCCCGCGATTCTGTCACGGGCCGAATGCTGGAGGTTCCCTGAACAAAGGGGTTGTCTGATTAACAAGAAGAATTAACTAAATAGGAGAAGAGGAAGCTATCGTACAAAGAGAAATTTTAAAGGGTCAAGCTACACGAGGATGTCGCGAGACCACGTGACGATAGACACGCAGGTTTTAACCAAGCGCGACTACGGGTGTAACCCGTCACAGATTCACCTGTTTTAGAGTGAATCGCGAAGTCATGTGAATAAGCTCTTTGTTCTTCCTGTACATAAACCCCAGAACCAGATCTTACATCTGGTTCTGCTTCTACTCTTTGAAGTTAACAATACGAGAGGTTTTGACTCCCGCTGTACCTAGTTATCCGTATAATAAACCTGTATAATTCGAGAGCATCAACTAAGGCCAACCTTCTTCGACTTGTGATAAACAAATTTAAAGTTGTCCGAATCTGCCCAAAAACTTTGTCCATCTATTAGTAAGAAGCGATTTAATAATTCATCTATTTATTGTTCGTGAGAATATTTGGTAACTGATTTAAAGTATGTTCTTTAGCGAGGGCGGTTCGTTCAGTGAGTAGATAATGCGTATTTTCGTGTAGTTAATTGGTGGGAGATCTACCACCGGAACACGGTTAAAGCAATGCAGGTACATCGGATTTCCCACAAGTAGCAGTTAATCCCTTAGTTCGATTGTTAGGCAGTTATAATAAAGCACTGCGAGGTTGTGGCACATAAATCTAACCAGGAGTTCACGAGAAGTACACCTTCCTCTTATGGAGAAGGGACTACGACGTGCTTCGTCTGTTCGTATTCTGAGCATATGAGTCCTTGCCAGGATATACTAGTTCTTGAAGAAGTACTCAGATACAAGGGAACAACATGTTGGGATGTTAAATTAGTTTCTGCGTGGATTGTCAGCGCAGAAAATTATTCACGTGGGGTACCATGAGCACACGTGTAAAACAGAAGATTTGAGTATAAAAAGGAGCCAATTTCCCTTTGTTCGTCCTCTTGCTTTTTATATTAGCATTCATTCTCTTCCCGCTTCTTTACTCAGGTCTATTGTTTCCCTCCGTCTCCACAATGAGGATCGAAATCATCGCTGCGGTCTTTGCCGCCACGACCATGGCAACTCCAGCACCTAAGGTCTGGCGTGATGAGAAGCGAGGGCTTGAGATCCGAGGCCTAGGTGACCAAGGGGACGGATTCTATGGGGTCAGATTTGATACCAATGGAAAAGGAACAGTCCAATTCACGCCCTGGGCTAAGCTAAATCACACCGGAGAAGCAGAGCGTATAGCCGACATCGAAACGAAGATAAAAGCTGGTGCCAACACCACCGCAGAGAGTCTTCCCAAGAGAGACGGCGGAAGTACATCATGTCAGAACGAATGGGCCAACTGGCAACATCTCGATATTGCTAACATTCAATTGGCGAACAACGCCTATGGTGGTGGAGACAATCAATACGGCTATTATTTCCCAAACCATTGGGGTTGGGTAAGTCTGCCATTCTGACTAGCCCCGTGAAAGCTTATACCTTGATCTGTTAAAACTGGTCTGAATACTAATGATTTGCCACATTTTAGGTTCATTATGAGGGAGTTACCTCATACTTCTGTCCATATGACGGAGTCTACTTTGACTATGACTCGGTCATCCGTGGTCATATCAGAGTCTCGAATGATTGCGGTGGAAGCTCTGCCCTTGGTTGGTATAGAGGTTCATTGTGGACAGATTATACCTGGTGGATAAATGGCGATGGGGCCATTGGTCGCACATACCGTGGTAGAAACTTTTGTACTTCGAACTTCTATGGTTAGGGTATAAGACAGGGTGTGTGCTGAGTTGTTGATGTAAAGAACTGCATTTGTGAAGAAAAGAGCTACGTATTTTGTTATGTGTTGTTCGAACATGGGATATGGTCGTGGAAATAGGATTGTTTAGCAGGAGTACAGACTGTTTGACCGAATGGGAACAACTTTTCTTCTTAATTGTGGATTTGCGCTAGAAATACGAAAACGCATCTCAGACCCTGATCATATGTATAATTTATCTTTATGTTCGACTCTGGATATGGTATTGCCAAGGCTAAAGACCAAGAATAGAGGACGTTCGTACTGATGAAGAAGGCTTAACCGCTTTGCCGTCTAGTATTATAACGCCAGAACAACACTTTATGTAACTTATATATAATAGGACAGACAATAGTCTTACTGTACAACCTTTCGAGTAGTCTTGCTAGCCCACTCGACGCGTGGCATTGCAAAAGTGTTCAGTGTCTACAGGAAAAAAAGTCTAAATTACTTGGGCCGTGAGGATGAAATATGCGACAATATTATCCAAGGATACTTCGTTGTACAGCTTTAATATTCTGGTAATGCAGAATACTGTGCTATGTATTGTATGATTATTATCTATTACCTTACAGCACTAAGCTGAGCTCTGCTAGCTGCTTATCGGAGTAGTTTGCGACATTAGCCATTTATAGAACAAGAGCACGTATTATAGTGAGCTAGGTCAATGCCACAAGCCTCAAGTGGCAGGTTTACCGAGACAGTGGATCAAATGAAGTCGCTAAGTGTTGGTTACACTGAAGTAACTCTCTTCTGTTCACGTGAAAGGGAGACTTTACAGGTCCAGCAAATATGTAGTATTCTCGTGTTGTAAAGTCTGAGGATCAGTGAACGGGATCGCTCACCCTCTATCTATCTATGTATCGGTAAAACGGCAAAATGCAAAGCACGCTAGTTACTATAACGTGAAAAACGATTTACTCCCACTGTGAATCGTGTTCTATGATCGCGTTCGATATTATCAACACTAACAGTCCTGAACTATTGTCAATTTCAAACTCTACGGTACATGTGTGATCTACTATAGCAAATAAAGTACAACTGACTGGTGCTTAGAGAAA
Organism: Tetracladium marchalianum; assembly: GCA_037074945.1. NCBI lineage: Eukaryota > Fungi > Ascomycota > Leotiomycetes > Helotiales > Tetracladium > Tetracladium marchalianum. Next base: position 12,408 of record JBAMDN010000907.1, on the reverse strand, counting down.
GGACGTCAACTTTGCTTATGCTGTATATATAATATGCAACATTGTAATGCGTGACTGGATTATTATACAGTATAACCACCACCACCAGATCATGCAAGGTAATATGTTGTATAACTTCACAAGTTTCATTCACTACCTCACAAGCTCAGGTTTAATGATTAAGATAGATACTGTACCGCATTAGCTTGTCACACGAACCATTCAGCGAACGATGGCCTATGATACAGTCTGCTAAGCTCGGTGTCCGCTGAGCAACGACGAGCCAGCAGGCTCAATGATGAAGGTGTAGACGAAAAATGTGGGTTCCGAACTGAAGCCGATTTCGAACTCTGCTGTATAACTTACTGTACGCGATGCACACTCACTTCTTTCCATTATAGACATTACACTTTCCCGTCGAGGCATGGTTGGATTGTTGAAAAAGTGCGAGGAGAAACTTTTCGAGGTGCGTAAGGCATGCGGATATAATGTTTTACATTTTAGAATAATTCATTTTTTCAAAAACATAATGTTCAGATATCTTGGGCAAATAAAACGGAACTGCATATAAGATTTGTACCGATACTGATACTGAGAATGGAGGGCGCGGAACCATGGGCCACGACCCCGGCCAAGAACGTGCTGGTTATGAGGGTCATTCTTGTATAAAAAGGGCTCTGCATCCCATCTAAGGAGACTTTCTCTCCCTACCTTCTTGCAGTTTTCGTAGTAGACCTATAAGATACCGAGTCGCCTTCTACACGTACTACCATATACATCTGCTCCTGCGTATCGACCTTGCGTCGTTACACTGTGACGCTTTTCTCTCTAAATCTACTATACAATAGTTTCTGGCTAGTAACAAATTTCCTAACATATCATCTCAACTATACTTCGAGCTCGTTATACCCATCTTTTCTTGCCTGGGAAATTATTAACTAGCTATTCTTTTGGCAATACGACTGGCCTAGTTCGTGTTGTAAAGATTACGAGTCTAAAAGAAGGTATTATTAGAATCCATTAGGACTAACCTAAAAAAACAAGACGGGTACTCTAATATACTTTATGTTACACTGTGCTAGAGTCTACGAGGAGAGGATTGGTGAGTACGATACTTGTTCTGGTTTAACAAGAGAGTGGAAGTGTGAATTAAAGTGTCTATGCCCCCTTCTGTAAGAGAGGGAGGCCGATATAGATATATATAAAGGGAGAGCGGTAAACGCGCTCTTGGTTTGCTCTTTAATGCTCGTTCTGCGACATACCTGAAACGAGGCTTTTGTCTTTCATACTTTTTTTGTTCTGTGAGAGTAATGATAGACATGGGTAGAAGCTCGCTTATCACATCCATCGGTTGTGACACTTATGGCTTCTATAACCGTCTAAGAGAAGTAATCGTGCCGATTGTCACCGGGATCCGTTTGAGGTATATAAACACCTTCTCAAGGTATTTTGATGCCGTCTTATTAGTTATCTAACCGTTCTCTGTTATAGTAAATTACCAGGTCGACAAAGAATTAAGATCAGCTAGGAACCAGCGTCGTTACACTAATTTTCCCTTTTTATATAACAAGAGGAGTGGTTTTGACCCCGGTAGCAGAGATAGCCTCGATAAATATGTCTAACTCTGAGTACTAGGCTATTTCTTTCAAAAAAAACGTCTTTCTAAGCTACTAAGATCTAATCTATTAAGTCCAAAACCTTCTATAATACTATGTTTGTCTATGAATTAATTCTCTAGCTTGATAGCTCAAATCGCCTGAATCTTAAAGTATTGAAGCGAAACCTTGATTATATCGGTTATAGCCCCGCTTACTCGTACAGAATCGACTGTAAGCTGTCTTTCAGTCTTAAGAATTAGATTTAGACGTAAGAACCTCTAGATCTATCGTTCACCTAGTGGCCGGTCGTCCCCTTAAAGCCGACACAAGCATTCGGTAGCGCTTCAATAGTTAGTGTTATGCTCGAGTCGACCTTGTAGTATTGACCTCGGTACACCCTACTCTATCGTAGCTTTACGGCATGACTTGTCATTCACGACCTCGTCGAGCGTATGTTTTATATTATATCTAGTACATCGATCTTTTATAATAACGAAAATCTATAGTCTAAACTACAAGAGAATCGAGTGAAATTTGTAAAAGTTATGAATTATCTACGATGAAGTGTAGTGGTGGCGATGAGTCTGGGAGGGGGGGACTTAATTACTGATGGATGCACGTGTGTAGTGAGACTGCACAATAGATGGTCAAATCCTGTCGTATTGTAATGTCTAGAGAGTAAGAACCAGAACCAGATATAAGATACGGTTTTGGTGTCTATGCACAGGAAGAACAAAGTGCGCATTCACATGACTTCGTGATTCATTCCAAAACAAGTGAATCGCGGGGAACGCGCATCGAGTATGTTCTAGATCACCAACATCGAAACTCGAAACATCTTTACGGCTTTTTCCGACTCAGCACTGAGCAAAATATATCTTCAGCATGATACACTCGGATGGATCAATTCGAGAGATCAAAAACAAAAGCAGCGAATATGAAAGACACATGTATGTACACTAGCATCATTAGCAAGATTTTCTTAGATCAATTGCACAAACGCTCGCTGTTCTTCAGGACTCGACTGTGATATGAACTCTATCCGACAGCGACTTTGAGGTAGGGTCATCGGCTTCTCTTGAATTTACTGTCTAAAATTCCACTTTTAAACATGCGATCACATTTGTGTAATCCACCTGCGCTTTGCAATAACTCTGCAGGGAGACGGAAAGTATACCCATCGAGGATTTTGAACACATAGGTCATGATTAATATTAAAATTCTTGGTAAGCTAATTGAGTAGAGACTTTTACCCTTCCATCTAATGTCTAACAATTTTATGATTGAGTGAAGATATGGGCCCGTGGATCTTGCTGATGCCTCAAACCCTGTCTAAAACATAGTTATGCTACCCATCCTACCCCTCCATCAAACCTCTCCATTTCCCATCCTCCCGCTGCATCAATTCCTTTGGCTCACCAACTTCCACGATCCTCCCACTATCCAACACAACCACCCTATCAAAATCCTTTATAAATCTCAACCGATGCGCAACCGCAATAATCGTAACGCCCGCAAAGACTCCACCCTCCAAAACACGCTTTATCACCGCCTCCGTCTCCGCATCCAACGAACTCGTCACCTCATCCAAAATCAAAATCGTCGGTTTTCGCAACAGAGCTCTCGCCAAAGAAAATAGCTGCGCTTGTCCGTGCGAGAAGAATTTATCGTCGATTTGAACGTCGAGACCGCCGCGCGGGAGAATGCTGTTTTCCCAGAGCTGAACGGTTTGCAGGGCGGTGATAATGGTGGTGTCGGTGTGGAGGGAGCGGTAATCGAGGTTTTCGCGGATGGTGGAGGAGAAGATGTAGGGTTCTTGGGGGACTGCGACCAGACGATGGCGGATGAGAGATGGTGGGACCTGAGCAAGAGGAATGGAGTCGATTGTGATGGTTCCTTCAGTCAGAGGGAGCATGCGGAGTAAAGTTTGAACAAGGGAGGATTTGCCACTGCCGGTGCGGCCACATATTCCCATCTTCTCGCCAGAGTGGATGGAGAGAGTGATGTTTTGGAGGATGGGCCCGGTCGTGCTACTGGATTTAGCTATGAGCATGAGAAAGGAAGGATGGTGACTTACGGGTAGGCAGCAGAAACGTTGTTGAACTGGATATCCCCTGATGTTGGCCAGTTTTCTTGCAATTGAAAGTCATTTCCACCTGAAGTTTTCTCGATCTCGACCTTTTCCTGCTCAGTATCGGTGACGAAGTTCTTGACTCGAGCTACAGCGCCAATTGAGATCTCAAGCTCAACCCAAGTGTTAATGAGCGACTTGCTCGTTTCTGCAAAGCCAATGATTTGGATCATAGCAATACCCATATATCCCGCACCAATTTGCTCGCGAAGAGTAGTCGTTAATGAAATGAGAATGAGAGCCATGAATGCAACGACCATATTGACCGCAAAGATCAACCATTGTTGAAGACAGAACAGCAAGTAGACAGGTCGTTGGGAGTCGTCCAGAATCTTCCAGTTCCTCTTTTCCGCCTCTTGCTGCCATTTGAAAGCTCGGATTGTGATTAATCCGTTGAGTGTTTCAATAAGTTGAGAATAGAGCGGGGCTTTATGTTCGATGTCAAGAAAACGCATTTGTCGAGATGTTCGAAGGTAGAAGTGCTGGATGACATAGTAGATGCCGAAGATGAACGGAATCACAACAGCGAAGTATTTGGATGCAATCGACATCATTACTGCCGATGCCAGAGAGAATACGAACACTAAATCATGGTTTTAGGACAGCGCTCACAAGGTGAGAGGAATCCACGTACTAATTGCCACGCTCAAGGCGTTCGTAGGAAGTTCCATATCAATAAGTTGCAAATCTTGAGAAAAACTATGTTGCAGTTGGTAAGCTGGTTGACATGTCGAAAACAAGACGACGGATCTTACCGGTTCAAAGTTATTCCAATATCCACAGTCGTAAACAAAGTCATGGTAGATCTGTATGGTTTAGATTTTTAGAATATTCTGGTAGTAGAACATCTGACTTACCCGGCTACTGCCTTGATCAGAAGATCGTGGAAGAAGACACCCGAATTTGTGAGGCAGACCATGAAAACCTGCCTGATCAAAGGTTAGAATAGTTAAAGAAATGGCAATTCAAACGTCTTACCAAGTTCCAATCAAGACAAAGGCAAAACTGCCCACAGCCAAGGCTGCATAGACTGTCAACCACTTCTCAAGGTCTTGATTTGGAGCAGTGGCATTTGCCTCCGCCCACCACTTCAACCAAAAGTCTGCATTTTTTATCAGGCAAGGCGAACAGGAAGATAAGTCTGACTTACTGGGAAATGAATCACAAAAAGCAAAAATAATCATGGAAGTTATGAATATCAAGATCGCTTTCCAGCCTGCCGAGTCGAGATAGAACTTGTAAACAGTCGAGTCACCGGTTTGACGACGAGAGTCTGTGTAATCTTCGCCAACAGGTAATGGAATAGATTTCCGGGGACCTTGCACAGCGGTACTCCGAGGTATATCCTCCTTGTCCGTCTTGTCTTTTAATTGGGATGCTTGGAGCACGCCGCCAAGATCAGATCCGAGCGTCTGTGAGATCTGCTGGAATGTTCCCTGAGTCATTATTGTGCCATCATTACCGAGGAAAATGATGTGGTTTGCATATGAAGCACGAGTAGCTTTGGTATGTTAGAAAATTTGATTCGGAGAAGGAAGCCTACGTACCACTTGAAGATGCAAGGACCACTGTAACCTCATGCCCACGAAGAATGCCATTCTTCCCAAGAAGATTTTCGAAAACCTTTGCCTCCGTTTGAGAGTCAAGCCCGCTGAAAGAATCATCCAGGACAACAAATTCTCTTCGGGAGTACACAGCACGTGCCAGTGAGAGCCTTTGTTTCTGGCCTCCACTCAGCGATAGCCCTTTGCTCCCAACAACAGACGATTCTCCTTGTGGCCATTGTTGCAAGTCATCCTCCAAACAACAAGCTTCAACTACGGAAGAGAACCATTCCGATGAAAATTCCGAACCGCTAGTAATCAAATCTCGGATTGTGAAGTTCGGGAGAAAAGGAGTTTGATCACAATATGCAATCCCGGAATAAAATGTCTGGATCTTCCCCACAAAGTTGCAAGATACATCACCAACCATACATTTAAGCAGAGTTGATTTTCCAGAACCAACAGGGCCAAGAACAACTGTCAAGGTCGCCCGATTGATATGGAGCTCATCAATATCAAGACCCTTCTGGCCTTTTGACCAAGTAAACTTTCCTCTGATAGAAACAATTGACTTTTCAGTTGACAAACTTGATACTTTCTCACTTTCCAAAGGTTGCAGCTCAATCAACGAGCCATAAGCAATCGAAGATTGCTTATGGGAATCTTCAGATGACGACAGGGGGTTTTCTCCGTTTGGGAGAACTAGCTTTATTTTTGGCGTAGTAAGGTCAGTGTTCCGCAGGTCTTCATACTCGTCGGTATTTAAATAATCTTGGATTCTCTGAAATGATGTGACTGCGGCGGTAAGGCTTGGAAGAGCAGAAATGATCATGCTTAGGGGCGCGCTGAACAAAAAGAATAATGATAATGAGGTAAAGATCTTGGAAGTTGTGACAACGTCGTTGTTACGCAAGGCAAGAAGCGAAAATGTGATAAACGTAAGGACAGGGCTGAATATTGGCGTACAGGTCACTATAATCAGTCAGGTTGATCTAGATGACTGTGAGGATAGACATTTACCTAGTGTCAAAACCCACATAATCAATAGTCTCAACTTCCGTGACACCTCGAGTTCTTCGTCTCTCAACTTCTGTATTTTGGAAAAGGCAACTTCGTTGAATCCAGACATTCTAAGCCACTGGATTTTTCCAAGCGTGGACGACGTGTATGCTACACGTTGCTGAGCTGACTCGATCCAAGCAGCTTGACTCGTTCCTGCGGGAACAGCTATGAACCCAGTCACAATCAATGACAAAAATGAGAAAGCAATTGGTATTGAACAAGCTGCGCCAAGCTGTCGATAGAGGAGATAAAGTGCAATTGCAATTTCAATCAATCCTGCCCATACCTCGTGCATGTGAGTTATGCCTGGAAATATGGTCTGGATATCTGTATTGATTAGGGAGAGGCCAGTCGCTGACAGTGTGTCGGACGACTTGATGGAAAGCGTTTTTCCAAATACACGCGGCACGACGGCACCTCGCATCATGACTGCTGCCCTGTTCATTTGATGATAATATTGCCCGTTAGTGACCTGATCGAACGTCAGTACATATGGGTTAAGCTCCTAAGGAACGAGACTTACAGCAATGCCAAAGTACACTAGAGCATAGGCTCCAATCAATCCGTATCCAGACTTGTTGTGTGGCCCTGATGCTGGCGAACTGGCTAGTTCAATGGCTTTGGTGACAAGAAAAGGTTGAGCAAAGGTAAAGCCAATCAAGCACAACCTCCAGAAGATGGGGCGAATGATGTCCCATTTTTGTACACGAACCCATGTAAACAACAATGAACCTGGTTTATTTTTGTTAGGCTCTGTCAGATTGATTGATCAGTCCATGGGCCATAACAAGAGTTAGAGGGGCTCTCACCTTTCTCCCAGGCAATTCTAAGCCTGTCTTGTAATGGTTCGGTTCGTAGCTTGTCGTCAAGGGGGAATAAATCATCGAGGCTTAAGATACCCCTGTAGCCATTGAGGAACAGAGAGGTGAGCCAAAAGAATATGCCTCGACTTAAGCTTCCACTGATAGCTTCTTTTGGATTGTGCGAATATGACGGCAACAAAATCATTCGCTTCTCCGTAGCTTCCAGGAATACGAGAACAAACCGTATGCCAACTGTGCATGTAAACAGAGCCGGAATGGCAGAATTATTGCCAGCAAGAAGCCATAGGGTTCTGGCTCGGGCTAAATCAAAGATTATAGAAAAGTAAAGATAAAATTCCAGAACCAAAGCAGGGCGAATGGATCGCTTGTGCTCATAAAATGAAAGAATTGTGAATCCAAGCGAGACTACAAATGACAAAGCGGACGTGGGAATCGTTGCGCGAGTACGGAACCGCTTAGAATCCCCAGATAACAAGGCCCAGAGGATAAGCAGGGCCAGTTGTAATACCAGCCAGGATGATGTTGTGATCTGTTCGAACAAAAAAGTCAATATTCGGGATTTTAGGACGCGACGTGAGATGGGAATCGGACCAGCTTGTATATCGACAGTCGACTCTGCGTAACTTTGGTAGCCTCATTGCTAAGCTTGACAAAGCGGAAGGGCAGAATCAAGATAAAAATAGAGAGGAGAGGAATAGCCAGAATTGTCTCCTCAAACAGAAGGGTGAAATCAAATCCACCACGACATTGGCCGGCCCAGGGACCGAATGTATCATCAATTATATCACAAGACAGTGGTGTTGAAGACTGCATCTTGCCCTGTGACTTCGCCTTTCGTACAAATGAGCTGAAATAGAGGTTGAATAGAAGTATTAAAGGATGGTCAAATCATTTGGATTGAGTACAGTACGCCAGACTCGATCGTCAGACTGACAGTAATAGAAAAGGGCGACCGTGACAGACGCCAACAAGACGCCAAAGAATCGTTATATGACGCAGGATGCATTGTGATAGAAGCTTTTGTTGTGGATATCGGATTTCGTATTTCAGGACTCAGTTGGTGGCGCAAGGAGAAGTAAGACTCGGGGCGACTCGTCAACACGTTCTCACGTTGATTTCGCAAAGAGGCACAGAGCGGCACAGTCCGAGGTACGCGTATTGGATGACTAAATCTAAGGAATTCGAGCCAAGATGCTTGGTAGGACTGCCAAGGCAAGAATTGACCTTCATTTTAAAACAACGTTGCATCGACTTCCTTCCATCTTCTTCCCATAATAAGTAGGAATGCAATCATAATGACAACACTGCCTCCCCACAAATATCCAGTATCTTAAGACCCATGGTACTCCTTATTGAATCCTTACATTCATCCATCTCATCTATAAACAGTAATCAGTGAGCTGTCGCTCCGTCATGCTCACAAAATGACCATACTCGCCTCAGTCCACATCAGAATGGCTCACAACTCATTTCATACGACACAAGGTCATTATTGAATTAAATTCTCCTCAATTCTTTTGTCCTCTTATTTCCTTGCAATCTTGATCAGATCCAGAGATCTTATTGCATCCTACCTTTTCATTGCTATATTTTGTCCAAGTGTTTAGTTTGGTTTGTCCAATTGTTAATTAACATTCCGTTTGCATGTATTAGGTTCGCATAAATCATCTTGAAAGTTTTCCACTTCTCTCATCACGGGTATTTGCAGCTACAAAATCTCTTAGAGCTATATTTCATTATAATCGAGGTTTAGGAAAGAAAAAATATAGAAGTAGCAGCGAAGGCGAATCGAACGGTAGCGAATGGAGTGGGCATGATGGAGTAGATTCAACATATGGATGATAAAATGTGAACATCAAATTGCGGCCGCTTGTTTATGGTCGGTGGGGCACCAGATTATCTGTTATCATGAAGATGGTAGGGTGACACGCGAACAATCTCTCGGTATTCTGTTATTTACATTTCTCCCCAACCTCGACAGTCCCAAAACTCGATCTGACAACAAAAACCTCATCTGCGAACTGCACCTGTGGTCGCGACAATGTCTGCTGCTCTACCAGAGATGGATCACTACTGTAATTCTTCTGGTCCTCTCTCCAGCTCGAAGACAAATCAGTCTACATCAGGAAATGAATCGATTCCGCTCCCGGCTCCCCCTCTTCCACCCTAACCTTCCTCTCCCAGCTCCTGTGATGATGACGGATCTAAGTCGAAGGCATACATCCACATCCGCTCAAGATGCTACCACCTTCGACATCTGAAAATGGTGTGTCTGCGTTGGCTAGCGAGCTCCTTTCCCCTAGATCCATGACTTCACTTCCATCCAGTTACGGAACTGACGGCACTAATGGCGGCAACGTTGGCACATCTGCAGATGATGCAACAACAATTCTCACGGATCTTACATGCTTCTCAAAACCACCTCTAGGTAAGTCGTTCGCCTGTTTCATCAAGCCTTCCTGGCATCTGGCTCTAAGGAGATTCAGCCAGAACCTCAACAACGATTTCTAAGATCACTCATTTTATCAGAACTCCATGATCAGATCTTCAATGTTTCTAGCGTCGAGCGTAATTTGCAACCGCAAATTGTGGCGGTTTACATGGTGGTGCAAAAAGTCAAAGACATTTTTCGCGATATGGTTTTCAAATTGAATCGCAACACTCTTGTTCCTCGATCTTTGAATCACCATCCTTTACGTCAACTCAACCTTGACTGAAATCGTAATGTATTTCTAAAAGGTCTACTAAGAGAGTCGTAACGCAAAAACATCAGGACAACATCCCTCGGTCTTCTTCGATAGCCTAAAGGACACCCTATGGTTGACAAAACTGGTACCCGCGTCATTTCATCTTCCTCGATCCAACAAAAGGCTTTCTCTGGGACGGTATTCTGGCCAATAGATTGGCACTTCCGTTCGATTAATTCTTCGATATGATTGCGGATTCGAGGATACACATGTTTCCATGGTATCTGGAAATCTTCTTGCCAGTTTTCACTACAAAGGGGTCAGCGAGTTTGTCCTTGTCCGAGGAGAGCCGACCGTAGCTGCCTAGCAAGATCCAGTATTCATATACCCACGATGGGATGCAATGTAGACTTCACGAAGCAAGTCATCCGCGACGCTTTGGTACAACTTCACTCTTGCCTCGAACTTCCAAAGTTAGAGCGCCAAGAGGTATTCCGACACGAAGTCTGAAGAAGGCCTTTGGGAGAAGTATTATGACTTTATCTACCCTGAAAACAACGGGATACTTCGGGTGGATGGCGATCTTGCTGAAATCTTCAATTTCAGAGAGGATCCCCAAGGCAAGGTCCATCGAGATACATTACCAAAACCTAAATCATCTGCTGATGAATATAGACCATTCAAATATCGATGAAAGCCTCGTTAAACTTTAACGCCTTGCAAACCCTGAACCTAAGAGCCACCATCATCGTATCTTCGAGGATTTGAAGCGTTGTGCTCTTGATTGGCGCGGATCCTATCAAACTGACGAGCCTATGAAGTGAGACGAAGGCATGACCGAGGAGGAATGTTCCCGCAGTGTCTTGAAGCACAAGAAATTGCAACATAAGAAATGGGATGGTTTTTGATACTACTGAGATCCTTTGGGGTTCTATCAGCTAGTTTAGCTACGTAAGGCTGCCCATTTTCAAAAAAGATTTCCAAAGGGTGAATTCTCAGGCTCAGGCTTAGGCATAGATCATGTAATTCCTTAGGTATTCGGGTGTTTACCCAGTGGATTCCATCTAGAGCTCGAGTCGCTGGGTATTTGTCCTTCCATCGAGGCTCCCTAGGTATCCGGGTATACCCAGGGTAGGTGGGTAGGGGGCTGGATAGGTGGGTATAGGTGAAAAAGGGCTATTTAATAAGCTCTATTGTTATTCTAGAAGAATTAAGCTCTCTGATTGGCCAGCTAAAGTCCTGGACCGTTATCCTGAGTATTCATGGTCGACCATGGTTACTATCCGTACCCGTTAGATTTCATCCATCCAAATATTCGCTAGGTAAAATCCATCCAGGGTAAGACCTAGGTTATACCCGAGTACTTCCATGCCCAAATCTGCTTCTGCGGTATCTCCACTGACGGCAGCTGTTTTTTCAGATACCCATCTCGTGTGAAGAACGATGGGGATAAGTCTTGGCTCCTGTGAGGCAAAATCGAACACTAATGCTCTCAACTCGTCGGGGAAGGTGGACGATGAAAACTGAATGGGTAAGACTCTCCAGGAGCATAGTTATCGCAAGGTTGATAAGATATGATTGTTTTCTTGGAATTTTATTGATGTGCAGTTGGGTGGGTGGTGGGTGCCGGGGGCAGATAGAGTCGATGGACGGGAGTTTATATATCAAAGACTGTCCAGCTTTGAATAAGCTCATCAGTGTTTTTATTCAAAGAGGTAGTTCTACTGACTGTTACCATAGTTGGTTCCTGTAGAGTTGAATCATATACGCCGAGAGTCTAGTGTCAAGTTTCTATGACCCACCAAGATATTTATTTAAGCGAGTAAGCAACTACAAGGTTTGCCAAAAAGTAAGTTTTATTCATAAATTTCATAATAATCTCATTAGACCATTGTGATATTCTTATCACAGCCATACTCATCATTTTGACCACATCGCAATGTGCATAACTATTAAAATCCCATATCCATCCACTCAAACCAACCCTCTACTTACAAGACCAAAAATCCCATTCCCAAACCCACCAATGCAATAGCCATTCCACTCCATGTCAACCTCCCAGAAGCAGCACTTTTACTCAACTCTCCTCTTCCCGCACCCAAACCCAAACTACTCTGAACCTCGACCGCAATAATACCCTCGTTAAACACACCATCAGCACTACTCACAACCAGCTGCACATTCGCATCTTTCGATAGCGTCGTCGCCACGGTCGCGACACCAGTAGCATTTGTCTTTGCGACCGGAACGAGTTGCGAGTTTTTGCTGAGGTCACGTAATTCGGCGTTAAGTGCGATGGAGGTGTTGAGGGATGAGACGGTGAAGTTGAGTGCTTCATTTAAGACGCCGACATAGGAGAATCGGTTTCCGTCTTTGGAAAGGACGGCGGATGTCGAAAGGCCGGGGAGGAGACGTGTGCCGGCTTTCATCAATAAATGTTAGCAACTCTGTTTTCGAGTACGAGTACGGAGATGATGAGAGAGACTCACCAATATCAGCAGTCCCATCCAACCCCGTCAAACCATTATAAATAACCTGATCGATAAAATTCCCCTGACTCCTCGCATTCGAAAACGACGAGAA
>JBAMDN010000906.1:0-13481 GCA_037074945.1 Tetracladium marchalianum | reverse complement strand
TGGAGCTCCGGAAAAGAATACAATAGCCTTATTACTCTCCAACCCCTCACTCTCACGCACGTCATTGTTGGACAAGAAACGCAGAAAATGTCCAAATACAGATAACTCTTCTGGCTTCATTAGATAGAATCCAGGAACTCGTACTGTGTTCTGCTCAGGCACTGGTAATTAATTTAAATTTCGATCGAGATATGCCGAAATAACGCGGGGTTTGAGATCCGCTCCAACCATTTGAGGATCGGTCTTGATGCGCCTTTGCCGGAAGCACGATTTATCCAAAGTGCTGAACGTTTGCTCAAGCATGAGGTTATTTGTGGTCGTCTGGGGCGGAGATCAAGCTTCCCTCGTACTCATGAAAGAAAGCGATTGGACAAAATGTTTAGTGCTCCGTTGAGATTTGGTTTTCCGATTCAGCCTTTATCGGGATATTTACGAAGTATTTAGCAAAATGCGAATATCAGGCACAGAAGACAAATTTGATGCTATTCCCTTCTTTCAAGTTCGAACCAAGAAGTCGCAAGATTGACGCGAGCATTCATAATTCGATACAAGACGTCGGTGGGACTGCGCTGTAACAACGAAACAATGCGAATAGAAATCTGGTCAAACACAGGTGCTGTCTATGGGTCCCAAGAGACTCGTTTTAACCTTAGCAATACGTAACTGAACGAAAGGGGTGCTAGAACATTTTGAACCCTTGTAGCTCGATTATAGGTCAGTGTAGATTGTCATCGCCCAGATATTAAGGGAGCTGAGGCTCGCGGAGTTTTACTCTCTTGAAACCCGGACTAGAAAAACATTCTTTTCACCCCCAAACCTCGTTCTACGTATACGCCACTGTCACTCCGGAAATGGGCTGTACTCAATAGGTACGTGTTGTTTCATGGAACTCTATTTCACTGCAAACTTAGCCTCTTACAAATTTTTCCCTTTGGTTCGAGTGCTCACCACCCACCACCGCCATCTTCTCTCACAATCTACAATTAACTCTAGCCAGCGCTGGGGATACATTTCTCTCTGTTGACTTGTAAAAAGAGTCCTCTGAACGGTATTTACTGCTTGAAAGCCAAGGCCTGCCCAGTCTGCAATGACGCCGAGCTGAAAAATTACTTGGCCAAGTAACAAAACGACAGGTTCCCTTTAGCGACAAATTTCCGCATCAAGCAGTTTGGATCAGCCCGTGGCGCCCATACCAAGAAAACCAATACATAGGTATAAAGTCTCTGTTATCCACGCACAGGAGCAAGGCTCGTACGGAAGTTATGCATCTTTCCATCCCCTCCAATTGCTTTCCAAAAGGACAGGGCTGGGTTTCTATTCAGAACACTGTCGAGTCGACTGCATGCAAGCGTGGATATTCTCTGATTAGGGTTCTAAGGACTTGGTAGACTGGAAATATCAAAAATGATTTCTATCCGGCGCACCGGACTTGTTCGATTTCTTGGAGTCCTGCTGTGCGTTTCGCTTGCCGACACAGTTAACGCAGGTAAGGACTTCACACGCCCATTAGCTTTGGTACCACAAGAAAACTGGAATAGAGACTGATTATATGTCTTAGATTGTACTGCCAGTGTAACAGCAACAGTATCAGCCGATGTTGCGGCTGTTGCAGCAACATGCGCAACAGTTTCCCATTTGACGACAGCAAATCTCACAGTCGTCGATCTTTCGGGCATTACAACAATAGATTTCCTCAGTGTCAACTACAACAACGCGACAATAATCTCCGGTTCTACAGTAGAAACTATTGAGTCTTTTAAAGTTTCTGGACTGAGAGATCCGGCATGGTCGCTTGATATCCAGCTACCAAATCTCAAGACCCTGGGTCAAACGTCTTCCGAAAATGCTCTTGCATTGTTAAGTGGGAATATTGGAGATTTAAATTTCGGTACTGGCTCTAGGACCAATGGGACATTTTGGATCCACGGAACACAATCCAAAGATCTAAATCTCACCACGGGTGAAATTTGGGGAGATATCTACCTCCGAGATAATCAAATGACGGTTCCGGGTTCTTTCCACTCGACAGTGAGGCTGATCAATGGATCTATGACGGTAATCAACAATGATGGGTTAAGAACTTTGGCATTCTCCGAGCTGGATCATGTCTATGGAACCATCTTGATGATCAATAACAACCCCGATCTCAACACTATCCACATTCCAGCGACATCAGTAAGCACAGTGACTGTGCGGCAAAATGGTCATGGTGGGGCTTTGAACATGTCTCGACTTCTCAGCATTGGTGGTGGACCCAGCAAAGGATACCAGGGCGTGTCAATTTTGCAGAGCCTGGCCCAACTCGATCTGTCGTCACTGCGCACAATATCGGATGATAATTTCAACATCACTCGCAATTACTTTCCTACCCTTCGTCTTGCCAACCTTGAAACCATCAACACGACCTTCACTATTAGAAACAACAGCGTCCTTAATAAAGTCGATCTCCCTCGCATATCGCACATTGCGAGTATAGAGATCGACAACAATCCCCTCCTGCTCAACTTAACGATCAACACCTTGAAGTCCGCAGGGAACATTAACCTTAGTGGCGACTTCACCAACGTCGAACTGTTCGGTCTCCGCGAGGTCACGGGCTCCTTTACCGTTAATGGGAGCCCAAGCATGGATTGCTCGTGGTTTGATCAGAATATTTTCCAAAAGGTGGTGAAGGGAGCGTATTTATGCAATGGTAATCATACCCAGCCAGCAATTATACGGGAACCCAGCACACCCACGAACATTGCAGATCTTGCAGACGACGGAGGTGCAGAAGGAAGCTCCAATAATAATACCACAGCCAGCGGTCGTTCTGGATCTTCTGGACTCAGCACTGGTGCGAAGGCAGGAATTGGGGCGGGGGTAGGCGCTGGGACTATTATAGTTCTCGCACTTGGGTGGCTACTTTTACGTCGTCGCAGCAAGGAGCAACAGCACACACGGACTTCAGAGACAGGGAATAACATGCCGGAGCTCCATGACACACCTAAAGACAGCTCTAATCTTGAGAAGAATTCTGGCCAAGTTGATAACTTTGTCAGTGAAGAACTGGCTAATGGACGACCATTTTCTGCAGAACTTAGTCCTGATACTACTGTCACTGCCGAGCTTTCCCCAGATACGAAATATAAACCATTACATGAAAAGAAACAAACTCTTTACTCAGAGTTATTGGCATGAAGAGGGGAAATAATTTAGGTAGTTATAATGTATTTTAAAATATGAGAGGAGAATGAATATCCAGATTTCCCAATGGGGCAAAAGCAAGACAACGATCTTAATGATACTTGTGAAGCACGAATGGAGGATATGTGAGACACGAACAGAGGATAGAGATATCACCGAAACAGAGGGGTATTTCTAAAGAGCAGAGAGCATTGCCATGAAAACATGTAGGCTGTAGGATGATTCTGATCCCGTGACAAAATTTATAAATTAGCGCAAGCTAGCTAGGATTGGGGCTATATAGGGCCAGAGGCCCTGAACAGCCAATTGGAATAAATCAAATCAAATCAAATCAATGATCTGGTGGGCTTATACTCACAGGGGACTCTTTCTTTGCTGGCAACTCGTTTCTCCGCTCGGACTTGATAAATGTCCTCAACAAATGTTGCGAGATATTGAAACCCCATGACCTCTTCACAAATAAATTGCGAGAGCATTCCAATGGCCCAACGAGCGTGCGGAGCTAGGTTGCAGGGTTGCTGTGGGAGGCAACTCGAAGTGCGACGTTTGGAGATGTCTCGCTTAGCCTTAACAGGTTGGCACATCCCAGGCCTCAGCATCAACATCAACGTCAACTTCGGCTTGCTCATCCTACATCCAACGACAGTTCCCACAATACATCTAACAAGAACTATTTTTATCACTTGGCATTTACAAATCGTGTGCCCGGCCCCTGGTGCTAAAGTCTAGGGGGAGCTTAGGGAGTCTTGGCGGAGTCGATATGCACTAAGTTTGTAGCACAGGGGAGGGCAAGAAGAGTGATACTTGTTACATTGTCGCGGTTTTGGAGGCCACTCGTCTATGCGGATACTTAAGGAGTTTACACTCGTTCATGCGATTCCTAGCAAGCTGGGAAGGGCTGATGACTTCTTTCTCATTCGTTTAAAAATGGAATATAGTCACCAAAAGAAATGCATTTCACAGGAACAAAAAAACAGTGGAAAAGATCTTGAAATTTAAAAGATTTTCTCGATTGCCGCCTCTAGTAGCAGACCGTTTTACAAAAAAACACGAATGCGGGGGATATACTTTACGTTCTCTGGGTCTAACTAAAACAGACGAAAGATACGGAACAGGGAGGTCTATCTTCGCTCAAGCGTGTGAGAAAGGCGGCCGAAGAAGCCGCTACGCTGGCTCTCGTTAGAGGACGAGGAGTCATTCCGGCTAGTGGAGGACTGAGGACGAACAGAGGCGTAGTTACCTGCTCCTCCTATGCCTACAGAGTAAACGGTTCCTATCTCCTTTGCTCGATTCTCGCGAGTGGCTTGGCGCTCGAGCCCCTCATCGAAGGAGAAGAGGGCATGCTCAGAGCTGTTGTGAATGTTGCCTACGCCGCCGCGGCCAGAGGAGAACTTAGTGCTGGTTTAAGGGAGGGCGCCGCCGAAGAGGTAGGCGGGGCCGCGAGCGTTAGCTGCCTCGGAGGTCTTGGGAGTCTTAAAGGCATTGCCTACTTCTCCACATCTAGCGTAGGTGTAAGCACAGACGTGTGGGGGGGGGGTTGGGGGGGTTGATAATTTGGTAGGAAGGCATTCCGATGTTATTTGGAAGGGTTATTGGGCAAAGAAGTGAGTTGAGGATTGTTTGAGTTGGTTGGAGGTAAGTGATCTTGAAGATTGAATTGATTTAGATGTGGTGGGAAGTAGCTTGGTAGTAGCTTACAAGATACTGTGATGAAACTGTGTGATGGTGAATAATAAGACACCTGGAAACTAAGGGAAGAGGGTATCTTATAGCCTTGACTGCTTTCGCCATTTTTACTTGACATTCCAAAACTCGACCTGGTGTTGGATTCTTTCATGATGTTTGGCACCTTACAGTTAACGGCAACCGCCTAGGCCGGTAACTAAATCCTGGGGTCAGGAAATCTCCGATTCGCTGACTCGCACGCAGTGTGATAAATAGATATCTGATTCATCAGATTTAAATTAATCATTTTTTTACAGTAATATTTAATGTAATTAATAGATATCTGATTAATCAGATTTATGTTAAAATAACAAATCCTGTAGGGTGGTAGAAGTGGTGGAAGTGGTGGAATTAGATACGTTAAGGAGTAGGAAGGAGGAGTGGTGCAGACCACCACCGAGAACTCTTGTCTACTAAGGCCGAGTCACGTGTCATTCACGTGGCTCTTACGATTGACGATTCTCCTAACTTAACAACCTATATTAATCAGATCAATTGAGTATTAATCAGATTAATCTCATTAATCAAATAAAATAATTAACCATATGACCTGAGGTATATCGAAGCTAGGAATAGGATAAAATCTATAGGCATTAATATATTAAATTAAGCGTACTTGGGATTACTTAAAAATCTCTTTAGGACGTTTAGTTAGGTGGCAATACACTAGATTAATCGTTCGAATAACTAGTTAACCTACGTTCGCGTAGTATTCAGGGCCTAATCTTAAAGAACCCTCAGGGGACCATTCCTTGATTAATTTCCTTTAAACAATTTGTCACACCAAAAGTGATACCACTGCTGGATGAGCAGTGGAAGGGGATATATAACCCTTCAGGGGACAGAAGGAGGTCACGTGGCTATAATAACTGCGACATATTATAAGTAGATACCTGATTTTAATTAGATTAATGGCCTATAATCTAATCAAATCTAATCATTTGTCACAGTGCTCGCATGCACTAAAAGCAGGGGAGAGAAAAAGATCCGAACTGAAATCACTGGGAATAGCCCCAAAAGTCCAAAAGTTATAGGTCTCAAAATTAGGTGAAGAAGTGTATGATCCTAACTGAAAATCCCTCGCCGAGGCAAAACATAGGTCCTGGAGACTAATCTAAACTTGGCCAGAGGCCACTTCCCCTAATAAAATCTACGTTAGTCCATATTCAGGGACCGCATTGATTGCAACCGGACAATCTAGAACCTCCTTATTCATTGACGAGGTTCAGATACCTGCCCTCTCATTCCTCGATCTAGTGGCTTTTCCCAAAGCCCCTTTCAAATGTCAGGGCTTGAACTCCAAACAACATGAGAAACTCGATAGCTTTCGGCTTTATCCCACACCCAGGGCGGTGGAGGATTGTAGTCATGTAAAGACGGCTCGTGCTCACAGCAGCCAGTCGCTTCGAATCAACACAACTGAAGACACGGGCTGCACGACTTCTCGGCTTACGTTGCTAGAATCTCATTTCACAGAATCGAAGTAGGCCATTCCGCTTTGTAGGACTGGAAGGGTGAGTACATCTGGGGAAAAAATAATGTCACCAAGCAAACTATCAACAGGTCAGGTATTGTCCTTAAGGAGTCGGAAACACTTGACTCGTTCGCCTCGGTTCGGTCCATTTGCTGTCAGTTTTAGCTTTTGTTCCAGGAGGGAAGATCGCCACTTATGTGTGACCAGCCGTTGCCACACCCTATTAACTCCTTTAGTACCTTCCACTGCTAGCGAAGTAAATGTTAGAATTGACGGCAAGCGTCATCCTAGCACCTGCACTCTCCCAAAAGCCTTCAATCTATAGCAGGGCGCTTCAAATTTAAAGGGTATCACATGGAAAGAAGGCACGACTTGCATTCTAGCTTAAAGTTGCAAAACTAAGGGTTACATTTACAGTAAATCGCTCGACATTCGGTTTGTCTAATATTTTACTATCCACCAGTGCACGGACTCAATTGAACATGGCCAGCCCCTGTCGCAGACTAAGTTTAAGCCTCTCGCTTAATTTTAAGATTAGGAAATGTTCAGACGGCATATTCTGTAATGCTCCCACTAACAGCCCATCATCCCATCATCCAGGGAATGACTAGTTGCACCTAGTCTTTATTAAACTTAGAGTTTTTGAGAACACCCTGACCCGCCCTTCCTACCCAATGAGCACGCCGTCTTGCGTCCCGGTGTCAAGCAAATGGGTTTTTTGCGATGATGTCTTAATTTGGAGATTGGGGCGTTGCTCCTTTGTTATTTAGGCAGGGTGTGCTCGGGGAGAATGGTGGCGTGCTTGTTGGAGTATTGTTTGCGGGGGATACTGAAGTGGAGAGACGGAGGAGAGGGAGAAGCGCCACAGAATCGTGATATGAGCTTTGACCGCGATGGTTCAGCTGGGAAATATGGAGGGTCCTGCGCCGCCAGCTAATACAAGCGTAAGGTACGGCAGGCATTACTGTATTATTTCCTGAATGGTAATATAGAAAGCCATGATAGACTCGATGTCTATCCTTTCTCGTGTGCGGGGTTCACAAGCTAAAGCCAGACTCTTGAGCGGGATGGATGTCAAGTCATGTACCTAGTCTACCATGACAAACGAGCAGACGGTGCGGTAATATATCCAGAGCGATCCCTCCTCGTTCTAAGAAAGGAGTTGGAGTACTTGAACCGAAATTCCGGGCTTGTACCGCTGTCTGTCGTTGTTGTTAGTAAACCTCCAGACGAGACGGCTGGAAACTCAATCTTGCTTATCGAACGAAACGAAACGACACGATGACATCAGGTTCGGCGTCGAAGGGAGTGAACGTTCTGGTCGCAAGTATTTTGTTTCTGGTCTTTGCTGTGCTTTCTGTTGTCTTCAGACTTATTGCTCGAGTTGGGTATTTGAAGAATGCCGGAAGTGACGATCTTGCGATCGTTGTTTCTCTGGTATGTCTCTTCCCGAATGTTTGAAGTCCGAGTCAAACTGATAATTATTTTAATCTAGCTTGCATGTATTGCCCTTATCGTTGTAACTTGTTTCCGTAAGTAGCATCTATGGATCTTACACTTCTCTTATACTAATGGTAATCGTCAAATAGAAGTAAAGCACGGCTTAGGGAAACACTTCTCGGAAGTACGTCCTGATCAGCTCTCAGAGATGCTGAAAGTCAGTCCCCCTCGCAATCCTCATTCAACACATCTAATCCGTCATCTAGTGCCTCTGGGTTGCCATCATAGCCTACAACATCGCTCTTACCACGATCAAAATATCCATCATCCTGCAATACCTGCGCGTCTTCGTCGGGCGTTCTATCCGATTCTGGTGCTGGGGGTCCATAGTCCTGGTTACGTTATATGGCCTGGAAACAGTCATTACAGCGATCTTCACTTGTGTACCGGTCAACGCGTTCTGGCTCGGTGGCGGGAAGTGTATTCCTAAAAAGTTCATCTGGTTCTTTAATGCAGCATTCAATATCTTGACTGATCTTGTTACCCTCATCTTGCCCATGCCGGTGCTGTCGAGCTTGAGACTACCGCTGAAGCAGAAGATCGGGTTGATGTTTGTTTTTGCACTGGGTGGATTGTGAGTCTCCTCCAGGGTTGAAAATTAGAGGCGTTGCTGACGATTGAGTAGTGTGTGTCTCGTCAGCATATTGCGGCTCCACAGTCTGTATATCGTCTCGACTTCAGTAGACATAACCTGTAAGTCCTCGGTTTGCCTCAAACCTGACCGCCCAGGACTGATATATACTGCGCAGGGGATAATGCCGAAACAGCAATCTGGTCTAACATCGAAGTGACGGCCGGTATCATCTGTGCTTGCATGCCCGCGACAAAAGCTTTGATCTTACGCTTCTTCCCACATCTCCTGTCCACGAATCACAGCCGAAAGCCTACATTACCTTCTCAAGGCCGCCCCTATAAAATCCGATCTGGGTTGAGCCACTCGACACCTATTCATCTGACGGATGTGAATGGTGATAATGAGACCGTGACGAGAGTTAAGGTTGGCAATGGTGTGTACGGAGAGAGGGATGTAGAGAGGGCTTCGATAGGGGATGAGAGTGGGAGTGGGTTTGGGAAGGATATCTTTGTGACGACTAGTATGATGCAGGATGTGGAGAGGAAAAGTGAGATGGGCAGTGAAAAGGATTTGATCATCCAACATAATTAGCCGGCTGTTTTAGCCTCTTAATGTATTGTCTTTCCAGGCACCTTGTGTATTTCATGAGGAAGAACGAGGTGGATACTTGCACAATAGATTTATCGCACGTAAACGCAAAATAAATTGAGCAAAACTGATGTAGTGTCCTCATGGCATTTTGAATAATAGTCCCACAATCGCCACCTATCTAACTTGTTCATTCTTCTTAATCAAGTCTCCACGAGAACTAAGTCTAGCACAGGCAGCATGGTCACTACGAGAATCAAGACTCACACGAGAATCAAGATGTGGCGACAGGGCTGTATGCTTCGATGGGGCCTCGGTACTGTTGACGCCAAAAGAAGAATGCATATCAGATATGTCCTAATTTGCTATGAACAATGAAATATCGTGAACATGGAATTGTGATAAGAGAAACACACTGAATGATTGAGTTCTCCTTGAAAGCTGTGGTCTTGCGGAAGTCTTCGCCCAGCCACCACAACATTATGCCTTTAAGTGTTGTAATAAGGTGTCTGGCTGATGGGTATCTAACAAGGAGAATTCTGTAAATCTAGTGTTCCTATGCCTCGTGTAAATTCTGCCGTTGTACTTTCGCTGTGGGCAAGTGCCTTGATTGAAGGTCAATGTTGTGATTCCTCTGCAGAAGTCGGCCTACCCTTCATTGGCCTTCCTTGTGATGATGAAGAGAAGATGAAGAACCTTGTTTTGTGACTTGACTGTCGCAAATATCGGGGTAGCAGTTCTGCTCGACTCCTCATCCTATCCTTTCCGAATTTGGCAGCAGTGGAGGACTTTGCAGCAAGGAGTCTTGAGGGAACGTCTGCCCTTGCTCTCTCAGTGCGGTCTGTGCTTCTGTTTTCCCAACAGCTTGTTCTAAATCAGATACCCGCTATCGCAACAGCTCGATCGAAGCTTCCACGACTGTGTTCTCCGTTGATTTTGTTCTCGAGAGATATCGTGAAGGGGACGTCGCGGCCGCTTTTGTGAGGATATGGTGGTAGAGAGAATAGGGTTTCGTTATCTTGCGATTATTTTCGTTTTTGATTCTTAGCAGGTGGAAATTTAACTCGATTTAGCTTTACTCAATAGCAGGTGGAGAGCGACATGTCTATTTGTTAGGGGTATTACTAGCTGGGGAGAGGAGTGGTCGCGCGGGAACGATGTTCGTATCTTTCTAGCGCCTACTCCTCTTAGCACAGCAGAAAGGCTTGTGTCTACGGCATCTAACTCAGCCGCTGAGCACATCCACTCAACGTCGAATAGGATGACATAAATCGATGTAGTCGAGGATATCTTGATCCTGGCCCTGGCGGAGTGCATGAAGACTACAGTGACTAACCAAAAGTTTAAATCCCGAACACCGAAAACTGCATTCCCCCTCTTTCATAACTCGACGCCACTACTTTGACTACCCAAAATGGCACGTCGTCCCCTTGGTCTAATCTCTCCGAATCGAGTTGCGAAGAAGGAGCTTACCCTATATAAAAGTGGACAAATCGTGGGGGCAAAGCTAGCGGAGCAAGAATTAATGACCTGGCCCAGTCAAAACCACTTTGGCCTTAAATACCTCCTGTAACAAAGCCGCCCTGTCATTGGCTCACAGGGTAGAAGATAGAGCTTGGCAGCGGTGGCTGGGGATCCACTTCGCGGCTCCACTCCACCAAGATCCGGGACAGATCCTTTTCTGTGACCCTATTCCCATCCCATGTCCGATATGGTACTTAAGCGAAGCTTCTGCGTTGGTATTTGCATCTCCACTCCTCTCGATGACATGATCATCAACACAGCAAGATCAGAGTATGCAAATCATTCCCATGCCTTTCAGTAGCGGATATGCTACTGGAACCACGTTTGCGTTATGTGATCTGATCAACCCTAATGCGATCAAGAAACATACTAAACCTACCTTAGGTAAGAATTCCTCCAACCTTCCCAGCCGGCCCTCGCCAAGCTAGTACTAAAAAGCGCCAAAATGACTGAATGAGAATGCCAATATAGAAAACATGCACCTGGTAAAAACTTCAGCCTCAGCTGAGATACCAGAGGTATGAGCTATGAAGTATGCCCCCGCAGCAGTCGAATATATTCTGGCTGTCATGTTATCTCTCAAGAACATTGGTTTCTTCGTGCTTCATTTGTTCTTGAAGTTCGAATGTTAGACCGCTGCAAACTCATCCTTGATATGTGTGAGAGGACAGTCGATATGGGTGAGATGATCGTTCAAGACAGTGTGGATTCAAACATCACGTCGACTGGTATCCTTCAAAGAACTCTTCTGTTGGGCGGCCACTAGCTAACTAATCTCAGAGGTTGAGATAATCTATGCAGCTCCACCACTATTCTTTGCTGCGGCAAATGGGAAATACAACCTAGTCGTGTCTCTGCTTGATCAAGGTGCGGATATAGAAGAACAAAGACGAGAGTTTGATAAGGAACTTCTCGATAATGCCACCACAGAAGAAACACTCCTCAAAATCCTTGCAGAAGTTCCCGAAGAAGTCAATGACAACTGGTCGGAATCGGATAAGCCAAAAGATACACCACTCATCATTGCTGCACTGAATGGGCATTTCGACATTGTCAAAATCTTGGTGGAGAGAGGGGCGAATGTGAACGCAACGGGAGGTCGCTTTGGGGCTGCACTTCAAGCTGCTGCGAGCAGCGGTCACATAGAAATCGTCCGCTTTCTCTTGACCCATGGAGCTGCTGTTGACTATAGTGGCGGTCACTGGGACAATGCGCTCCGCGCTGCTTGTGAATGTGGCCACGTGGAAGTGGCAAAACTACTACTGGACGCAGGAGCCGACATCAATGAGCATTCGGAATCTGTTCCATTTGCACTCGATGCAGCCGCCAAGGGTGGTCATCTGGATATCGCAAAGTATTTACTCGAGCAAGGTGCTAGCATTGATCCTGGCGAAGGATACTATCCAGGTCCGCTCTATCCCGCGGCAGCCAATGATAAACTCGAGATGATCGAGTTTCTGATCGCAGAAGGTGCCAATGTGAACGCGATTGACTCTGACAACGACAGCGCTCTCCGCAGAGCAGCCAGTGGAGGCTACCTGGAATGCGTAAAAGCTTTGTTGAAACACGGTGCTGATATCGACATTGTCGGTGGAAATCAGCCAACCGTGATTGAAACCGCTCTTTCAGAACCGTATTTTGAAGTTTTCGAGTATTTGCTCGAGCAAGGTGCAGATATCATGCACACCGGAGGCTACTATCCGAGTATTCTGTATCCAGCGATTCTTCTTGACGACGCGGATAAGCGAGTCTCGATACTCAAGCGGCTACTGGAACACGGGTTAGATGTGAACGCAAAAGCGGACAACGACGAGAGCACTCTTCGTGGTGCCACAGAAATGAATCATTTTGATGCTGTCAAATTACTTGTCGAGCACGGAGCAGATATCAATCTTGACTGCGGAGAACACACGAACGCAGTCATCACGGCAATATCCGAAGGCCATATTGACGTATTGTCATTCTTTCTCGATAACGGGGCTGAAATTGATAGTGCGGTCATTGCATTCGCAGCTACGATGGAACGCGAAGAAGTTATCATGCTTTTGTTAGAAAAGTCCTCAGATCAATTCTCTGCGGAAGCACTAGGACCAGCTCTGGTCTTTGCAGTTAAAGGAGGACATTTTGCAATTGTCAAATCTTTGATGGAAGCTGGAGCCTCCGCAAATCAACTGGATGAGGACGAAGCCTGCGTTCTCCATCTTGCATGTGAGGAGGGCAGTAGTGAAGTGGTGAAGCTTTTGCTCAAACATGGAGCTGATACCTCTGTACAATTGTATAATGAGTATGGTGCTACCCCGTTGCACACTGCTGCTGCTGGGGGCCACCTGGAAGTTGTGCGGGCGCTTCTAGATTATGGTGCTAACGTGAATTGCCATGAAGGGGAAAATAATCCTCTCTTTGCCGCAGTACAGAATGGCCATGAAGACATTGTCAGGCTCTTGATACTTAACAACGCACGAGTCTCACCCTTAGAGAGTGAGCTCTTGAGCAGTGCAGCGGCTTCTGGAAATCTCTCTCTAGTGGAATTCCTCTTGGATAATGGCATCAACGCAAAAATTGTACCAGGGTCATGGTATGATCCTTTATCTTCGGCTTCTCAGGGAGGAAATATCGACATTGTAAAACTCCTTCTAGACCACGGACCAGAAATACACGATATCAATTTCTGGGTCGAACCACTTTCAGATGCAGTTCAATACGAAAAGCTAGATATCGTGCAACTATTGCTATCCAAAGGTGCTGACATCAATCAAACCAACTCCTCCGGTACACCACTTATCGTCATTGCTGCCAACCAGGGCAATGTCGACCTAGTTGGGCTTCTGTTGAAACAAGGGGCCAACATCAATGATTATAGCGAAGAAAGCGGGGATGCTCTTTATGCTGCATCTGCCAATGGTTTTCCAG
>JBAMDN010000904.1:0-12505 GCA_037074945.1 Tetracladium marchalianum | reverse complement strand
GAGGAAAACTCGTTAAGTCAATGCCTATGTAGGCTGAAACTAACATGAGCAGCGAGCCGGAAGCCGGAAGCATGAGTACGACCAAACTCCCTGCACGACTTTCAAGAAACGAAACAACTTGAAGTCGAAATCGATACCGACAGCCGAGTTCAGAACTGTATTGATGCCTGTGACGACCTAGGTGTGTTGCATTTGCGTAATGGCTGTGAGTTCCAACATTCTGGGACACACGTTGAATTCCCTTTTAAAAATGGAGAGATTTAAGTTTCCAAAAAGAATTAGAATTCGAGCTGATATTAAAATAACAGAATTTGTCTGATTAATCAAGGGGACAATTGTACGATTTTGGATTTGTTAATCATCTAGTCTTTTACCAACGACATGCAGCAAGATCCAGAGCAAAATCACAGCCAATACCAGAAAACCATGCGTATCTCTCATGCCCCAGCCCCACCAATCTTCCTTTACCTTTATTCGATATGTGTGCCAGCAAAACTTGGACGAGTCCGTTTGAGCAGCTTTGGTGTTCGGCCACAGATTTGCGACCGCGGGTCCTACATGAGGGATTCAGTTGGCTGGGAGACAGAAATCAACAAAGCTAACTAAAGAAATCCAAGTGCATTCACTCCATACCATACAAAGTACTAAAACAAAGCGATTCCTACGCCCGAGTACACAGGAATCAGTACTGCACTGTACTGCAGTTCCATACTTCACTTCTAGTCAGGGCAGTGGGCATGGCGGGACCTAAGCGAGGATTCCCCCGCCAGCCATGCCCTTGGCATATTGCCATCACCCAACACCCTCAACTAAAATGTTTGTCCTGGCTTTCCTATCTATGTTTCTTAGCACAAAGATTGCACTTCAAACATTTCAAACGTTTCAAAGCCTTTCGATTGGCCGTAAGAGATGTTTCCTCGTTATCAAGATGGCTGGCCAGCAAATTTACTAACCATTCTCGGAAACCTTATTGTCTACTAGTGCAACCACCCCAGCCACCTGCATAGCAAACCCTCCAATCCAGTGTTATTCTTCTGGATGAGAATCACTTGTCCAAGAAACCAAACGCTTCTCAAGAGTGGGGGATAGATACTTTTCATTCATATGAGTGCATAGCACAGTGTTAGCTAAAATTCATCAAGCCATGAGAACCGTGAGAGAGTCGAGAACAATCAGTGACGTCGGCCAGCTTTTGGTGTATACACACTTGTTCACTTGAGCATTTCCGTCTCAACACGAGAAGTATTGTCTAGAAAAGGTAATGGCTGGTAATTATTTTGTCTTGATCAATACGATCCTTTTCCTTTTCGTTTTCTTTTTTGCTTTTGCATATCTGTCATAGCTTCGTATTCTGTCGTAATACCTCGGCTCTTTCGTCACACAACAGCAAAGTCCCGTTAATCTCAACAAGACCAATACGAGACCTTAGTGTGCCTTCCGCCATCTTCATTTTGTGATCAGGTCAATAAATATAACATCATCTCTGAAGACGATTGCTTTTTTGGTTCAACTGAGTCAACTCATCACTCTTGTCACTTCTCTCCTCATTCGAATTTTCCTTTCGACAACATGCATATCTTTTCTGAAAAAAGTGTTCTAGCGCTTGTTTCTATGTTACATCTTGTCTCAGCACAAGCTGAACCGAATTGCGGACCAGACATAGGAGAGTGTGCAGTTGGAGAGTGCTGCTCTATATGGGGACATTGCGGTACAACTCCAGAATACTGCGGGACTGCGTACGTATTTGAATATCTCCCATGTCACAGTTCTCATGGGTTCTGGTTCTCCTCGTCTCTTGAAATTTAAATCTCAAAACTAACAGGCTCGATAACAGATCTCCATCGCCATCTGTGACAGGACCAGGATCGACTCCGACCACAGCCCGACCACACATTGGGAATGTTCCATACGGTGAGACATCTTCCATCTATATTCCTTCGGAAACTGATGGATTTGATTTTAGGAACCATCATAGACAGTTGTACCAGCCCCGGCAAGATTGCGCTAACATATGACGACGGCCCCTCGGATTATACTCCTGAACTCCTCGATATCCTCGCATCTCTCGGTGCCAAAGCAACCTTTTTCATCACTGGTATTTCTAATCGGGGCCCAATCACCGAACCCACATGGGCAGCATTAATTCGCCGTGCGAGTGGCGAAGGCCATCAAATCGCCTCCCATGGCTGGGCCCATGCTCAACTTAATCTGCTCGACTACTCAGCACAGCGATCAGAAATTGTTAACAATGAAGATGCTCTACAGACCGTCCTCGGATTCATTCCCACCTACTTCCGCTGCCCATATCTTCAATGCGACTCCTCCAATGGACTTCCAGTTCTCAATGAACTCGGCTACCATGTTATTGGCACAAATGCCGATACGAAAGACTACATGTACGATGCTCCGGACTTGATCCAAAACGCAAAGAATATGTTCTCGGATGCCGTTTCTCCCAATTCAGGGACGAACTCATATATCTCCCTCACCCATGATATCAAGTACCAGACTGTGGTTAGCTTGACTAGGTTTATGGTCGAAACTGCTAGAGCGAGGGGCTATGAGCTTGTGACTGTGGGCGAGTGCTTGGGTGATCCAAGAGCAAATTGGTATCGAGGCAATTCTGGGGCAGCCATTCCGCCACCGACAACTTTGGTGACTTCAAGAGTTCCTACCACAATTGCAACTGCAACTACAAATTTAACTACGAGCTCAATTGCGACTTCAAGTGCGGCGGTAACTGCTAGTACCACCATAGCTACGGCTGAAACTCCTTCGCCCAAGAGGTCCTCGCCAGACGGATCGTGTGGTGGAACGAATGGTTTTACTTGTGTAGGTTATCAGTATGGAAACTGTTGCTCCCAATGGGGAAACTGGTATGTGATCTCTCGATTTCTTCGGTGTAAATGCAACCGCTGACTCTTCAAACAGTGGTTCTACTGATGACTACTGCGGCGGGGGCTGCAACCCAGCCTTTGGTACTTGCACGTAAGCCACTTGACCTTTGAGATTTATAATGCATTGGGTTTCAGGGTGGAACTTGTAAGGTTTGATGTTTATCATCCTGTTTGGTTTTCTTCCCGCAGGTAAAGAACAGGTTGGATATACCCGGAGACATGGAAAAGGCGTATGGCGTTGGTTTAAATCACATCAATCGGAGATCGGTACTGGTAAACACTTTCCAAAACATAGCGTTGTGTATGCTTATGCATTTAATTAATAATATTTACAAGACTGGAATAGTCAAAGAAATGAGTCTCTTCTGTCTTAGCGAAGGTAGACAACACTGAATCACTTCGCCACAATACAAAGTCGAGCCCGTAAACCTCCGTGTACACGTGAACTTTCCCCTCGAGCAAATTGTTTCGAGCATTTTGTTCATGTATTCGCATTCGACGGCGACGCGCGCAAACCGAACTATTACAAATGGGGGACAAAAGAGGTAACCAAGTCCCCCATTCCACCCAATGATAGGCGGGGTAGCCTCGTGATGTCAACACCCCACTATCAAATTCCTATCTCTAAAGTATTTCAGTTACCGTTCTTGAAGCTTCCATGGTGCCTTTTCTTATACTATTTTATCGCTTTAAATTTTCAGGATCAAGGCTTTCTCAGTTTTCAATTAACAGAACTCGAACGACGAGAATCAAGCGTTCACTGCAACGATTCCACTAAAATTCTGAAAACACCTTGACATCAGCTCAACTCTTGAAGAGATTTAAACTGTTTCTGGGTTCAAATTCCTCATTTTATTTCACTTCAGTTCGTCTGTTGGAACCCTTTACTCGAAGTTCGAAATGACGACTTCAGCCCCTATACCAGTATCCATTATCGGCGCTGGTATATCTGCCCTGTCGTCAGCCTACCTTCTCACCACTACCAGTCCTGGTAAATACGACATAACAATATTAGCACGAAATCTCCCTGGCGATCCTCCCTCCAAAGAATGGGCTAGTCCATGGTCAGCTATACTCTCATTTTCTCCTCCTTCAAGTCAAAACCCCTTCGATCTCAAAAACCTATAAGCTGATATTAACAACACCCAGGGCCGGCGCAATATTCCACCCTCAAGCCACTTCTTCTCCTGCCCAACAAAAAATGCAAATCACATCCTTCAAATTCTACCACTCCCTCGCCCTCTCCACCACGCACCCATCCCAAGAAACCGGAATCAAAATCCTTCCAACAACAGAATACTACGACTCTGCTTCTCTCACATCCTCCACATCAGATTCATTAAACTCTTGGATTCATAGATTAATGCCTAACTTCCGTATTCTCTCTCATGACGAATTACCCAAGGAGAGCGCCATTACGAGCGGAGTGAGCTACACGAGTTTAGCAATAAATCCACTTATATTTTTGATCTGGATAAGAGCGCAATTGGAAAAGAGTGGTGTGAAGTTTATTCGTGAAACTGTCACTTCTCTCTCGTCACCTTCGACATCAGAAGCCAAAATAATAATCAACTGTACCGGTCTTGGCTCGGTTTATCTCGCCCACGATTCAAAAGTCCAATCCATCCGCGGCCAAACACTTTTTGTCAAATCGCCATATGAAAAATTGATCATTCGAGAAGGAAGCGATTATACTTACATCATTCCACGACCGGGAAGTGGAGGTGTGGTGTTAGGCGGTGTGAAAGATTCTACGGGGTCCTTTGGCGAGAAGGCTGATGCGGGAATGAGAGGAGATATCTTGAGGAGAGTTAATGTGTTGAGTGGTGGTGCTTTCGAGGGCCTGGGTATTGGTCTGGATGGTACTAGTGAGGAGGAAAATGGGGAGTGGCAAGATATCGTGGGATTTAGACCCGGAAGAGAAGGCGGGTTGAGGGTTGAGAGGGAGGGTAGAGTAGTGCATGCTTATGGTGTGGGAGGAGCAGGGTATATTTATTCTTTTGGCCTTGCGGAGAGAGTTGCCGAGTTGGTTGGGGAAATTGGAAAGGATGAGAATCTATGAATACTTGTGGTTTTACAGTAGAGTTCATGGACGCTCTGTTTAGAGTCTGTCAGTCGAAAGGAGAAACCTTGTCCGGTGTCTCGAACGTTCACTGGAATAACACAATTTACCAATTCTGTCTGGATCTCAACAAGCACTGAAAAGATGTAACAGGGCATGCTTTTGAATTAAGTATAATCTATGCAACTTCTAAATCGATATTTACAGTACATCCAATCTATCCCGAGGACAAAGGAAACTCATGTTTAAGAAATAGACCGTGTCATAGGTATGCATTCTTTTCGGACAATCTGGGAAAAGGAAATCGCAAGGGTATGTGTGAAAACAATGAAACTCAAGAAAAAGGAAATGATCGTTTTGCGTGGCGAATATTTACAGTTTTGTATCTGGAAGGAGAACTCGGGCAAGTTTCTACCTACGGTTGAAGTTGAGGTACCTCGACTATTTCATGATCAGCATAAGAAGGTTTGCGGGAAATAAAATGCTACTTACACCAAGGAAGAGAATGATCAAATTGCTGCCAATGAAGGCAATGAAGATACCCATATCTCTCCATCTATTTTCAAAACTGAAGTTAAGACCCTGATAGAATTGATCTCCAACAGCATAAGCGCAGTATTCGCATGCGCTCGTAGCATTGTTGATCAAATATCCGGGTCCGCCGTTGGTGAAGAAATCGCTCATGTATTCACCACATGATTGACCAGCTGGAGCAGTGAAGCGGTTGAGCTCGATGGATCGGCAGACAACTGGTTGTTCATGAAGCTCGGTGACAACCATACCACCGATCAGACGAGTGAAGGGGTCGAGTTGGTAGAGCCATGCGCGCCAGAACTTGGGGATTTGAGCTTCAGGGATGGTGACACCGCAGAAGAGAGCGAATGTGATGATGATAAATGGGTTCAAAAGTGCCTGTGAAGATTGTGTTAGCTTGATGCCTTGAGAATTCGGGAGTTTTTCGGATGTGGCTTACGGAGATGAAGGGACTTGGAGTGATGGAAGCAACCATTTGACCCAGAGTGACACTGAAGATTTCGGTAACGAGGACCATGAGGAATTGATATCCTGCACGGCTGGTGGCCGATTGGAAACCGGGCATGTAGTACAAGGGCAAAAAGAATCCAACAGCGCAGAGGATGGAGTATGGCATCTCGGCAACCACCAAAGAAGACGCGAATGCGAATTGACCATACATTTTTGACGAAGCCTCGCGGTAGTAGATCATACGAGACATGGCATATTTTGGCTCGACTTGTGCCAGAATAAGAGCTGGCAAAACAGTGACCTGGAAAATAACGAAGACTCTGTATTGAAGAGATTGTCGAGAGTCGTCCAAGTTGAGGTAAATGAGACCAGTGATTAGGGCAATGATAACATGGTTGAAAAGACGAGTGAAACCGTAGTTGGGAGATCTCCAGAAGGCAAGATTGGTTCGCTTTTGAACAACCTTGAGCTGATGAAGAAGGGGAGTAGCGAACTCTCGATCATCCGCCTTGACACCCGATCCGACTTCTTGAAGACGTTGAGTCTTGAGTTCAGTGATGTGTTCCTTAATCCCAGCGAGTTCGGGAGATTCGGCAAAGATTTCAGCCCAGTCCTTATCACCGATTCTTGGTGCTTGTCCAGCTCCAATGGCGTCGAGCATCCACTATCAAATGTTAGTATAGTTTAAGCGGGTGGAAGCCAAGAAAAGAATACATACCTCTGCGACGTTAGCATCTGGAGGGCAGTGAGCACCTCGCTTACGGAAGTATTCCAAGAGTACATTTGCATCCTTTCCGACTTCTCCAAAGTAGACGGTTTGTCCACCTCTTTGAAGCAAAAGCAAGCGGTCGAAGTTCTCGAACAACGCTGCGTTAGGTTGATGAATGGTACAGAGAATAGCTTGACCAGCGTTTGCGAGTTTCTTCAAGAATCGAACGATATTGAAAGCGGATTGAGAGTCAAGACCAGAGGTAGGTTCGTCCAAGAAGAGCAAGAGCTCAGGCTTTGCAGCAAGTTCGACACCGATTGTGACACGCTTCCTTTGTTCAACAGCCAATCCAGATTCTGGATCTCCGATAATAGCATCGGCCATATCTTCCATTTCCAAGAGACTGAGGACTTCCTCAACGTAAGCGTATTTCTCGGATTGAGGAACAGAGAAGGGTTGACGAAGATCAGCCGAGAAACGAAGGGCTTCTCTGACGGTGGTCGTAGGCTCGTGGACATCAAGTTGTTCGGCGTATGATGTACCCCTTTGGAAGGCGTTTCCAGGTTTAAGACCATCAACCAAAACGTCACCTGAGATAACTCCGATACTCTTTCTAGCAGCCAAGACATCCAAGAGTGTGGTCTTTCCTGCACCAGATGCACCCATCAGAGCGGTAAGTTCTCCAGGCTTGACATATCCATAAATGTTGTTGAGCAATCGAAGTTCTCCAGATGGGACCGGAACGTCATAGTTCAATCCTTCCCAGGTCAGAACAGCTTTGGAAGTGATCTTCATCTCAGAACCTTCAGCCTCAGACTTGGTGGCTCTGCGCTGGTCTCTCTTTGCAATGAGAGCGGCGTTGAGCTCATCACGTTCCTTGTTGGACTTCTGGAATACCTTTGCAGTGTTGCCACCAGCTCCAAATGTCAACCATTCTCCAAGAGTCGCATTCAAGAACAGGAAGACAACAATGAGGACGATTATGATACCAAAATTTCTCCAAAGATCGGCTGGATCATATCCAAATGATTGAATGATATAAGATGATCCCTTGACTTGCGGCTGCCCAGCAATACTTCCTGGAAGAGTACAGACCTGGTGGTTCATATCGGTGTATCCGGGACCAGACGGAATCAAGGATTCAGCCGTGCAGGTAAGATCTAGTCTACCAAACTCGTTTTCCATGAGAGACGAGAAACCCAGACCAAGAGCATTCACCCAGTAAATCCATCGAAGATATACTGGTTGGGAGTTATATGAAATGATGTAACCAGAGGTGACGACGAAGAAGGTGATGATGGTAGCAGCGAACTTTATCGCATAGTCAAAATCGGGACAAAGACAACCAACAGTTCGGAAGAACAATGTCATAGCCAGGTATCCAGACAGAATCATCAAGTAGAAGGTGAAGAATGCTCCTGGTGTTCTTACTAAGCCGCACATGAAATAGACCATAATGGAAAACACCATGATTTGAATAGCCGAGAACGCGGTATCAACCAGAATTTGAGCAATCCACAACGCAGAAGGCCGATGAAAGGTGTATGCACGGTGCTTATTGACGATTGGCCTACCAAGCATGGTGCTTGCTAGCTCGGCAAAAGCCTGGAAAGCATTGAACAGCAAGCTGATGAAGAGAAGGCCACCCCGTGTGAAAGCTAAAACGAGAGTTAGCTTCTGATTTTCCACACCACTCAAGGAGTCTTCATCCCGAGACGTAATTTAGGATATGAAATGCTGGGTAGTGACAGGGCTTGCACCCTAATTACTTACCACCAGCGGATGTTTGTGGTAGGTTCAACCAAACAGTGCCAAGAACGATTGCAATGACGATAGACGTGATCCAGCTGACCACAAGCGAGAACTTGTCCTGCCATTTGATTAAGTATTGTCTTTGCATCAAAGCCCAGACCTGAAGGTAGTAAGGTACACTGTAGACGGACTTAGAAGCGCCCTTTTGCTTGCTGTCGGCGACTGCGGTGCGGAAATCATCATGTCGCTGCTTGTCTTCGGTTGCCGCCCGGCGATACTTGTCCATATCATCTTGAAGAAGAGTAGCAAACGCAGATTTATTGAATGCTTCCGCAAGAGCATCTGGATTAGAGGGAACATTGTCGGCTGTTCTTCCATCAGCATACTCACGCTCGAACTCGTCGGTACAGCCACTAGTTAAGCGAGAGTCAGCTTCTGCCAGTTCAGAACATTTTGGAACTTTTGCTACAGGATACGCACGTTAAGAAATCCGGGGTTGTCTGTCTTGGTTTCTCCTTGAAGCCAAGTCCTTCAAAATAAGCCCTTGCTTCTTTCGCTGGGCCAAAGTAGACGGAACGGCCATCGTCAATAACCAACACTTTGTCGAACTGTCTGTAGATTGATTCCGACGCTTGGTACAACGAAACAAATGTGGTGGTCTTATAAATGTTGGTCATAACTCGTAGAGACTTTGCATAATCAAGAGCTGTGGAAGCGTCAAGTCCTCGGGTAGAGTTGTCCCAGGCACAGATGGCGGCGCTTGTAACCATTTGCTCCGCAATCGAAACTCTTTTCCTTTCTCCTCCAGAAACACCTCGAACAAATTGATTACCGACAATCGTATCTTTGGTGTGGGTGATATTAAACATTTTCAGCAAAACAGTAATTACGCGCTCCTTGAAGTCCTTCTTTGACATGCCGTGAGGTCGTTTCCCAGGAGTTTTGGTATCCAGAGCAAAACCCAAAGTCTGGCCGACTGTGAGAGTAGGATGATGAACGTCGTCTTCTTGGTTGTATACAGCTTCGCCGCGGTAGTTCTTCGCAAAGGTTGTTGCATCGAACGGGCCATAGTTCACATCTCCTTCAACGGCGGTGTATCCAAATCGCTGGTTTGCTATTACCTTCAAAAATGTGGTACATCCCGAGCCAGGTCGTCCAAGAACCAGCACCATCTCTCCTGGGTTTACCACACCTCTGAAGTCCTTGAGTATATCAACCTCCCTTCCTTTCTTTCCCGCACCAAATATCATCATGGCCGTTTCGACAACATTGAAGAAACTGACGAAGGCGTCTGGGAAGACCCTTACGAAATTCGAAACTCCTCCTTGCCCACGAACAGTCAGTCCATCCCAAATCACCCCCAGATGTTTTGGTCTGATGCCAGATTCCTCCTCTGCTTTGTGGTTGCCGTGGAGGGTGGCCTCCAAATCAAATTGTTCGCCGTTTTCGATGGAATCTTCCGAGCTCGTTGACTTCTCGATATCCTTCTCCGAAACTGGTTCTTGTTTTCTCGATCGAGTTCGGGTCATTCGAATGTTATCTTGACTGATACCAGAGAGTTCCCTCTGCAGTTGGGCGAACTCAGCCTCTGCTTGCGCGACATCTATAGGGCATCAATTTAGTTTAGTTTTCTTGGTTTTTATTTGAGAATTACGAAGGGGGAAACACAAATATTGTTTTGTTGCAAAAATCTTTCGAGGCGCACACTGGTGCTGGAACTTTCTGTTCTCCACGCGCGCTGCGCAAGCGATTGAATTCAGATAGACATACCAACACCAGACGTGGTGCGTACAAATCCATTTGGGTTGGAATTGCGCGCATCTTCCCGTCTTTTCTCTGCTTCTATGGAGTGGTTGTGGATGCCTTCATAGACTTCCTTCTCAGCCATTATCGCAAGTGCAAGTACACTGTATAGTCAGCAGGCGAATGAGGGGTCTGCACGCAGTTGACGAAAGGAAGAGGTCCAAGGGGGGAAAAAATAAAAGAACTAAGAAATTAAATGAATGCCCAAAAAATGCGAGCTTGAAAAAGAAAATGAAAGATGCGACACTTGCTCTCCCTTTATGAAATCAGAGCGCGCAGGCTTAGTACAAAAGTCAACAATCGGTTTAAATTCAGATTTTGTTCCTGGGCGGATCGACACAAGCAAAATCCCAAAGAAGAACTGTTTCGCAGCGCATTTCTACTGGCCAATCCACGAAGAATGGAGTCTGGCAGTGGGGCATACGAAGCAAAATACCCTGTCCGGACTTCGGAGTCCGGTGAGAAGATTAGGGTTGGTAATCTAGATTTTGAATTGGGTAATGTAATTGGATATGATTTTTCGGCTAAACCTCGTAACTCATGTTGTGTTTGTATCCGATGCTTTTTGAGTCAGAGACACCCTAGTCGCCTGGCCGCCACTGATGACAGTGTGGAGTTCGAGGGGTCGTTCTTCGAGTCGACAAATTATGGCTCATGCCGCGCTACGATGTTTTTGACTCAGACGGCCAGTAACCCAAAAGATAGAGGATCTCCTCTTGTCGCAGGTACTTTTTCAATGTGATACCATTTGTAAAGTCGATGAACTAGTCAAGTTCTTTCTTTTGAATATAAAGTGATTTTGTCAAGTGCGGAATTGACGGAGCTGTACTTGACAATGCGGAGTGTACACTTGGCGCGGCTTCCAAAAATAAGCGAGGGTGGAGAACAAACGATATGAACTTGAGCTGCCCAACAGATCTGTGCACTACTGAATGTTGTTATGTTGTTGTATCAATGTTCCTGCTTGGCCCTCTCTTCGGCGGACCAAGACATCAACAGGAGCATGATTTCTAATGATCTTGCACATGTGAGGCATTTTGCCAATCGCCAAGCGAAATCCTGCTTGGCCATCTAGTTCCATCTCGGCTTTCGTGTCCTTCGGAAAAGCGAGTTTCAAAATTTTTGGTTTAGTCGTCGTAAAGTATGAGGCTGTGGCCCTCCTTATTAATTAATCTCATTTTCTACTTCCAATCAACGTTGACAGCGGATGGAAGTCTCTTGGTTCAAGAATGGGGAGTGCGGGCATCACAAATATCGAGACAGGAACATTAACAAGTGAAATCGTGTAAAGGAGGCATGGTGTTGCCATATCCCGACATAAACTGTAAAGATTGAAGTGATTACTGATATGGAAATGGTAAGTAACGCGACGTTTCATTGAAGTGAGGAACTGATTACTGTACTTCCCCCAAACAGGGTATTAGCACCAAGGAACTCCAATTCGTTCTGATTTCTCGAAAAGAAAGGACATTCCCACATTCTCAGTTTACATCCAAACTTCATGACCCATTCAAATAACTGCATGAAGTACACCAAGAATTATATCACATCTTTGTCGACTTCTCAGACGCCAAAGGGAATGAAGCAGCAGCAAGTCCATCCTTTGGATCATTGGGATCGAACCAAGTACTTCCAGCGCAAGAAGGCGAAAGAGTTTCTTCCGTACCCTCATGAGACGCGTTTTAAAAATCAGTTTGTTCTTTCACGACGGAATTTGCAGTACCCACACCGTCCGTCAACTTCAACATCCGCATTCTTCGCCTCAACCTCATGTCCTAAATCAACGACCTTCGTCACTTCACTCGCAGGATCCAAACTTGTACGCTCTGACTCTGGACCTGCCACTGAAAGCTCGATTCTTCCTTTGGAGGGCTGTTTCACTCTAACGTACTTTTTAAGAGTATACGGGAGTCCGCTTTCGCATGAAGTTGTGTCGTTAGAACCACCACATATGCTTGACAGCTGCCAAGATAGCTTTTGGTGAGTGTTGCAGAAGGAAAACGCTCCGTATTGACCCGTCTCGAACTGAGTAGTGATACCCAAACAAGATTTTGGATTGATTTTGCAAAACGTGGCCATGTTGGTTTCTGCTTCAATGGTCCACCAGGCTGGTACTGATTCTTCCACAAAACAGGATACAGCCTTTACCGTACACTCGCACGCCTCGCTTCTTGGAAATGGCGGAATGTTCTCATGCATTGCTACGCACGCGGTTCACTAAAACGTTCAGCAAATCATGCTCGGTGTGACTGGGAAACTCAAGGATTTGAGGAATCTCCCTAATATATTTGGTTAAAC